>PVKB01005572.1:0-92290 GCA_004027205.1 Ctenodactylus gundi | reverse complement strand
GAGATAGATGGCTGCTATTGTCAGATCAAACAATATTAATCGACCATCAAATTAAGGAACTCCAAAAATGATAACTGTTATCTTTTTAAAAATCTATCACTGTCCAAATGATGGCATCCATCTTGAGATATATTCCTTCCATCCCTCAGAAAGTGATGGAGTTTGAAATCTTAGTACCAAGATAACAGGCAATCAGTGACTCTGGAACCGTGAGATACTCAACTATTAGAGTATATATATATATATATATATATATATATATATATATATAGAAAATGTATTTGTGACATTTAAAATGTACAGATTTGTAGCAAATGATCATTCTTTGTGAATCAATTTAATTGTGTCACATACACCCTTCCATCCCTTCCTCTCCTCCAGCTGTGGTCCCTTGCATTTCAAAGGTACAGTAATTGATACAGCAGGTGCTGAAAGAAAACCTCACAATATTACTAGTTGATTTTATTTTAAATTCAAATAGAGGAGTGAGATGAAATGAAAATTCCTTAGGGGTGCCAGAATAACCTCTCAGCTTACTCACTTTTCCTTCTCTTGGGACTACTACCTTCTTCCTTAAAACTTTACTACGGCCACCACCTTTTTTTCTACCGACCTATCAACATGAAGAGAATCTCTACAATCAAATTAACTCCACGTGACCATTTCCTGACCATGCTAGTACGATGGCATTATCTCTTATGGTAAACTTTTAAACTCAGAACATCACTGAAGATGGAAATGACAATAAATTTGCCTATCAGGTGTTTCAGAAATTACTTTTTAGAACTTTTGACTGAAAAAATATAAACATATTTACAAACTAATGAGAAGAACCACTGTATATATGTCTCTTCGATAAGGACCATTTTTCTGCTTTATAGTTCTATCTATTCATCAATCCTTCTAAGCTCAACCCCATGAAAACAAATGCATACATGAGCACACATGTGACTTGCGTTTGCCCCTTGCGGAAGTACAGCAAAGCATATCCCCAGCATCTCACCATCAGACTATGGTCATGACTGCATCTTTAAGTACTGTAAATTATATTAGTTATAAAGTAAATTATATTTTGGCATTAAATATATAAAAACAACTACTATTTATCACCCAGTAAGTGTTGAATGTCTCTCAAAAGTCTCATAAATCATCTTTCTGAGTTTGTCTGAAATGATTTTGTTAGTTTCCCAGTGAATGTGCTGTGCTATTTTGACATGATATAAATAACTTCACTGTGATACTTTCAAAATAGTGCACACTTTCTTATACATTTGAGTTAAAACTTCAAAATATAATAAATATAATTATATTTGAAGTAAATATTTTTAAAAGTTAATATAATTATCATCTGGCCCAAATGGTGTAATGAAATATCCTTTTATATACAAATATTTGAAATGCTTTGAGGGGTTAAAATGAAGAACTAATGTTGACCTGAGAATTTTGTATTTTCTAGATACTGGAAACAACTTCTGACACTGACACTGTCTTACCAAAACAAAAAACAAAAACAAAAACAAAAACAAAAACAAAAACACAAAAAAAAGTCACTAAATGCTTCTGCAAATGAATGTGAGAGGATCAAGTGAAATTTACTAGAAATCACCCCGCACACAGTGTAAGCAGTCACCTGACATTGATTCAAAATGATCTATCTCAAATTGGTTTTAGCTGGTAGCTTTTCAAAAGTCTCTCATTCTCCACTTCAGGGGGCTTCAGGTGTTCTAATTCTATTGTCTACCTATCTCTCACCTATTAGATGCCCCAGTTTTCCCTTTTTCTGTTTAAGAACTCAAGGTCTTACTACACATTCTTTGCATACACCCTCCCATCCCTTCCTTTCCTTTAGCTGTGGTCCTTTCCATTTCGAAGGTACAGTAATTGATACAGCAGGTGCCTAAGAAAACCTCACAATGTTACTGGTTGACTATATTATAAATTCAGATCCAGGAATGAAATGAAAACAAAATGAAATAAAAATTCCTTAGGGGTACTGAAATAACTTCTCAGCTTACTCACTCTTCTCTTGGGACTACTTTTACTACCTTCTTCCTTAAAACCTTACTACACCCACCTTTTTTCTCCCAGCCTATCAATAGGAAGAGAATCTCCACAGAATATCACCACATCACCCCATCCTACTGCATCTTCCTCCTTATATGTGAAGCCTGTTTCTTGTACCAAGTAAATTATTTCTGTTCTGTACTAATGCTCATCTCTAGCACCGATGTCACCTGCTCTGGCTTCTTTACACACACCACTTCAGCAGTACGTCTATCTTCTACATTTTTTTCTGATACTGTCTGATCATACAATAAGTACATGAGCAAATTCTTATTTGTATTATATTGGTAAAAGAATTACCTTGGTACCATTTTCCCTACCATTTGGCATTGGGCCACGAGAGAACTCTCCAACATGTCCATGGCCCAGTGCCCAGGGTTTGTATACACAGTAATTTATGTAGAAAAAAAAAAATGGGACTAAACTTCTAGATGGAGTTCAGGTTGGAAATAGTTAACCTTCAAATCGGGAGATTCTTCAGGATTATCTGGCAGCACACTGTGTAACCACATCTCTCCCAGATAGTTTGCTCTCCCAGAGCAAAACACAGCAAATAGCAGAACTCAGCCCAACATTTCATATTTTTGAAATTGAAAGCTGATAGATGCTGGAGGCCTATAGAAACTGTAAAACACAAAGTAGTGAGCTTTCTCCTTGAGTCTCCAGAAAGAAGGCTTAGATTTTTGTTGTTGTGACAAAATACACAACATCCACAATTTTGGGGAAGAAAGATTTACTCATCTCCCAGTTTCGGAGGGGCTGCCTCACACAGAGTAAATTGATGGGGCAGCCAGCCGGCGGTGGTACACGGCAAGGGCTGGAGAGCTGCTCAACCTACTGCAGACAGAAGCCAAGGATAGTAGGAGCAAGCCGATAACCTTTCCCAGGAAGAAGCTGCAACACTTTTTCTTCTTCCTTCAAGTAGGTCAACCTGCCGGTTCCACCCCACCAGAGTGAATGCCCCTCCCCTCTCCCTCATCCGAAAGTCAATAACAAACACCTGAAATCTCTGTCCTAGTCAATCCTCAATCTCAACAACTTGACAGTCTTTTCGGGTCAAATGTGAAACATCTGCTCCTTCCAGCCACTTCCCAACAACACGCCGTTCTAAAAATATCCTACTACATCTCATTACTTGAGGCTTTTGGGGACACCCAGACCCAAACCATAGCAAAAGACCATCTACTGACACTTTTCTTTTGGCCCAATGAGCCTCACTTTAGACCTTTGACATCCCTAACAGAACTCCTAATTCTGTGAGGCTTTTAGTTATTAAATTCATAGTAATCGCTGATAGCAGCAACCTGAAACTAATATAGACTCCATTTCTTTGAGCTCCTTTTCTTGCAGTAAGGGCCTGGGCGTGCTCCTAGCAAACCAAGAAACAAGGCAGCGTGGCCTCCCCAGTGGAGGCAGACAGCACGACCTAATCAATTGCAAAATACTAACTGCACTTGTGTACTCCAGCATTACTTCACAGCTTCAAGCACCACCTTGAAACTTTAGACTGTAACTTTGGCGTCACTGCTAGGTAGCCAATCATAATTATCTATTACCATCTAAGGAAGTCAAAAAGAGCAAACGTATATATAACAAAAAAGTCTTCTTGTTCTTCGGGCTCAGCTTTGTGCTATTCATTGCCTGGATCAGTGCCAGTACTAATGAGAGCTCTTTTCCACAGGAGCCTCAGTGTCCCGCTCTCCTAGCTGTTTTGCAACATTCTCCCAACATTCATTTTCATAAACCCTCCCAAATCTTGCTCAGTCAAGAGTTCCACATTTTACCACATTGGTCTTATCTAACATACGAAGCATTTGACATGGGAAATCTCTTCTCCTGAGCTTACTGTAGTTATGTGGCCTCTGTAACAGCAAAGTCTCTTACTTTCTTCCTTTCTCATCCTTGGCTTACCGTGGCATAGTGCCTCTGATCTTGCCAATCTCCTGACATGGGAGAGCTCCAGCTCTTAGTGTTTTTGCACTCTCTACATTTGTTACTTTCTTGGTAATATTCATTTTATTGAGGTCATTAAATTCTTGAGTACAGCCCAACTCCTAGATTTACACTTCCAGCTAAGATCACAGTTCTGAATGTCATCACCACCTATTCACACACACACACCTACCTCTCAACACCAGAGCACAATTCTCAGTGCCTGCTCTCACTCAATGAAGTTCATATTTCAGGAGACAAGAATCATCACCCTTCTAGCCACTTAGGCCTTTCTTCCCTCATCTTGCTCACACCTACATTCAATCTATCAGAAAACCTCAAGGACTTTATCTTTGAAATACGTACAGAATTGGACCTTGTGTTACTTCCACAACAAAATCTAGTTCACCATATTCACCATAGTCTCCCTTTTCTCCCTATCACTTCTACCTGAACCCACACACGTAGCAACGTAAAACAACGGTGTCTACGTAGCTTTAAAACTTTCCCTTGGCCTCTTCGGCTTCATCTAGAAATAAGCTCTCCATTTCTCTGAAGATGCAAATCAAATGGTCTCTATGACCTGGCCCGGTCACGCCTATACTGTCACTTGTGGCAATCAGTTTCTTTACACGGCTGGGTCACACCGGCATCGGTTTTTTCCTAATTTTCCAAACAGCATCACTGTAGGAGCTTTTTGTTCTAGGGTTTTGTTTTTTTTTCTGCCCCCTCAGAGTTGCTCTTCTCTCTCCTTTCCTTTTACGATTGCCTCTCAGGGGCCTCTCCAGCTCAGGGTTCAGCTCTACTTGCTCCAAGAGGCCTGTCCTCACCTGTATGCTATTTTATATCCTAACTCGCTATCCAAACTCACCTCTTCTCTGGAACTCTCAATTCCCATCTGTGCTCTACATTATTTTTAAATAGCACTTATCAATTACTAAAACGCTAGACAATTTACTTATTACATTCATTAAAATTGTTTCTTTATCCCCAATACATAATCAAGACAAACATATCTTTGTTTTTCCTGATTTGTTGTAGTTTCAGTACTTACAAAAGAACCTGGCAGGCAATGAGACTTCAACATAAAGACGTGATCTTATTTTCAAATATTTTTTCTGCTTGCTATTTTCATTAACACTGTAATTACTAACTGAAAATTTGAATTGAGAAATAAGCCATTAAATATGTAGCATATTAGTACTTGAGACTCAGATCAATATTTTCCTTTTGATAAGTGGCAGAAATTCTTATTTTTCCAGGGGAGAGTAAAGACAAAACTATAGGCTTATAAGTCAGTAATTCATCATCTGAGTTATTAGAAGAGGAAATAAATAGAAATGCCAAAATTTTTATAATAACAGTTTTCTCTACATGTTTTATCATAAATGTTTAAGTACTGAATGATTTAAGTAAAATAAACACAATTACATCATATGGTTCTATACATTGGATGAGAAGTTGACAGGGAAGATTTGAGCTGATAGTAACGTATTCTTGGGTGAGACTTTTCAGAGTTAATAATCTTTAAGCATTTTTCACCCAAGATAAAAATTCTTTTTTATGCCTTTACTTTAGAGCACAATGGTCTCCAGTTGCACTCCTCTTGAGTGAGGAGCTTCCTCGCGTTTACACACACTTTAATTTAGTAACTTACAAGGAAAATTTCAAGTTCCTAGAGGCTCCAGGCAATACCAAACTGTGGCTTTATCCTTCCTGCAATGTTGAGCTGAAGACAGAAATCTTACCAAGTCTGAATTCCTAATAAAGCAAATTTACTAATTAGTAATTTAAAGTACTTCCTCCATGTAGTCTAGTTTTTTGGTTACCTCAAAAATAGACAATTTTATGTTATGGTGCAACTCTAGTGTCGAATGAAAGCCCGACGGAAGCCCTTTCCCTGAGCCCCCTTGTTGCAGACCTACTTATCCACCTCTCCAGCCTACCTTTCTGGTGACGCTTTCTTGAGGAGGTTATCTTCAGTTCTCGTAGGAGAAACTCAGAAGATGATTCTATTCCAATTACTTTTGTGCAAGCCTGGCCTTTCTCCTACTCAGCCTAAGCTCAAACGTGACCTGTTGTTGCTGGATAGATTCACCCATCTAATATTTCTGATATCCAAGCCAATTTTCTTACTGTGGTGAACAAACAGCTTTCTAAAGGAGAGCAAAAAGTTTTCCTAAAGCCAGCTTGCCAGGCTCTTTACTGGGCTTGAGGAAAGGCGGCTTTCGCCTGACTCCTCCCTTGGGACGAAAGCAGGCCCTTCCTGAAACCGAAGCAAGTGCCTTTATAAGGTGCGTGTCAAACACCCTTTATTGGGGACACCTGAAGATTCTAATCAACTGCCAATCACCTGAAAACTGAATAAAGTGCCTGCCAGGTGGACTTTATAAATTTAAATGCATGATGAAAAAATATATATATATTTCCAGTGTAAATGAGAAAAACTGAAAGTTAATGAAAAGGAGAAAAGAAGGAAGATAAAAGAATTGATTTGTATGGCTCTGTCATCCTGTCTCTAAGTAATGGAGGAAATTCAAAAGATGCCATTCTTAGTCTGCCTCACACTTGGGAGAGAAACTCATAGAACCTTCCATTTAGTTTCAACCTGATGTTCCACAGGATTTTTAGAAAGAGATATAATGCCCATTCTTATTTAAAGAATGTTTAAAGGCATGAAGTATAATCTGTGAATTAACTTCAAAGAAACTGAAGCCTAATGCAGATCAGAGGCGCTTAGCTTAGGCAGTCCAACGGCCCTTTGAAGACCTTTAATTGTATTTCATGTGCTGCATCCACCTCTTTCCTATTTGGGGAAAGTGAAAAAGGGACAAAGAAAATTTTTTTTACCTACATTTAGATATAAGAACTAAGACGGTCCCATTCGTGAGGATAATAAACCATTGTTTGTGGTTAGCACAACTTACTTTCAAAAGGACTCATTGAGAGCACCGAGTGATGGCAGAAGTCATCGGACACATTTCCCTATTTCATATCTCCATGACTGTGAACCCAGCCTATCTCCTCTCTCTCCTTTCTTTAAGAATCCACACTCTATTTCAGCCAGTTAAATACTTGCTTTGTTGATTTCATATTATTAGTGTACAAATATATCTTTGCAGTTCCTGTGATCCTTTAAGATTTTTTTTTATTTTTATGTATTCTCAGATCTTGCCAGTAAAATCATAGAGGTTTATGCAAACAAGATGGAAAAGTGTTATTTTGCAGTTTGCAGACCATGCACAATTCATTGATTAAGCCACTTTATGTGATAAAGTTATTTATGTCAAAATATTACCTTCAATGTGGCTGGGATTTAAAATTTTTCCTCACCTCTGAAATAACTGAATCAAATGGGAGAAGAATGCATGTGGGGTTTTTTTGTCCTTTAATTAAAAACATAATCAGAAACACAACTGCAGACTATCACCTATGAATTAAAATGCTAATTTCTTTCAAAAGAAGAATTTATTTGATGTTCCCCTTTGAAATATAAGAAATATACAACAAAGAAAGGAGGAGAAAGATGCCATAGGAAGTCAAACACACATTTGCAAAGCTAATTGAGCAAATTCACCACCATTTGACATTTTGCTAAAAGAAAAGCAATCTTGCAGCCACATAAAAGAACAATGCAAACAAAGACAGAAAAATACACAGTCTAAATTGATCTGCAGAACCCCAAAGCACTAGGAGAGCCTTGCCGAGAGTGTGAAATTGAACTGTGGATAACACAAAAATTTCCCTGTGCTAGGTCCCAAGATCAGGGCAATTTTTGCCCCTCTGTGTTTTTTTTTTTTTTTTTTTTTTTTTTATAAAAGTGACCTGTCTGGAGAGCAAGAGTCTTAGATTGCCCAAACAAATAAAACACGTGATCTGAAGTCCCAGGAATAAGCTGCATCTGTTGCAAAAATCCTGAAAACAGCCTGACCTAGCCAACGAGAACACCCTGTGGTGGTAAGATGTCACTTCTTAGATTCAGAGCCAAAATTATCTTGGGCTATTTTTGGCATTTACCTCAACATCCAAGTTAGTCGTAACATTCCTGTCAATAATAGGTGTGGGTTTCAGAGTGTACCACTAAGGTTAGCAGAGCTCTCGTCTCCAGGAGCCCTAAAGATATGAGTACCACGAAGTAACACGTGTGACCTGTGGAAGAGGTGGTCAGGCTTTGCAATGCAGCTCACCACCTGTTGCTGTCACCAATGGAATTGGCAGGTTTGTTGATTTATGACTTTCCTTTGTTCTGTGACTATTAAAATTCATGTAACCAATCCATCTTTACTCATATTTGGCTCCAAATAAACTATCTTCTTACATACTTTAACACAGTTTTCACAGTTTTCACAGATCACCCACATGATTGAAGAAGGTTTTCTATGACAAACTGTAAAAACAAGATTAATAAGAGTGGCAAGTGGAAATTTCCATTGCTACTTCCAAGCGTGGCAATGGAAATTATCACCTTTCCAGCCTATAATAATGCACTAGATAAATCTTCTACCCTTTGCGGGTATCTAAATGTAAGACTTTTGCAAATTTTCACTTTTTAAAGAAAAGAAGGCAAAATCAGACTCATATTTTGTGTTTCCTAACAATAACCTAGTCATCGTTCTCTGCTTCCATCCCTCCACTCAACCCGCCACTGCAATGAAAATGCTGTAATTAACATCCCAGTTCGTACTGGCAGAGAGTGCATACCGCTTTAGGAAAGCCAGATCCACGTGGAAAATAAAGAACTTCCTACTATGGCTGCGTGGGAGGCCGAATAGCTGCCAAGTTAGACCGCCAATCATATTTCTCCTTTGCAAACATCCCCACAGACCTCATCAAATTCCAACTAAATATTGAATCCATAACTGATAGGAACCTGGCTTCAGGTGATGCTGTTAACCTCCTAAGGTACTTGTAAGACCTTTTCAATTTAACCTGCATGTCCTGCAGCTCCTTTCCTGTACTACTGGAAAAAGAGTGGCTCTTCCCTTTAAAAATGTGGCCTTGGGCATGGGCAGATGCCTGGTGTGCTTATAAAGTTACCTGTCTGCTTTGATATTGGCTCCTTCTTTAATTACAGTGGCGTTACTGGTAGGAAAGCCACAGCAGGATTTTTCCCTTTCACTGGCCTGATGAGTACTTTGGGGTCTATCTTAATAAAGTCCTGTGGGAATATTTTCACCACTGTTCAGAGGAAATGGGGGTATCTTGTTAAATTAGCTTCTCTCCAGAGTGAGGATGCGAGAGGAGAAAGCCTCGCTAGAGATGTTGGCCTGGGAAACATCATCTCTGGATTCAGTTTCTCCCTCCATTCACCAGGGTGGCCTGTGTGCTTTCCCTCTTCATCTGTTCCTTCTGGGGAGGTTTTTCCATGCTTCCTGGCAGGGGGAAAGCAATGAATTTTCAGTCTCATACAGAGTTGTTTCCTGTGTTTGGATGCAGTCAGTCCTCTCTTAAACATGCCCATGTCAGACTGCATTAAATTCAGAGAGGTAGAGTGACTTAGCTAGAGACACAGTACGAAGGTTGCACACAGAGAAACATATCAAATGAGCACAAGGACACTCTTAAAAGAAGTAAATTAACTCAACAGCCCGCTGTGTGGATAGGAGCGAGGTTCACAGAAGTGTCAAAATTCTACCACGAAGTCTTCATTAGTATTAAAATACCAATTATACATATCTAAGATGCTGGAACAAGGGATTCCTTCCTTTCCTAAAATCTCTTTGGTTTTCTCTTCCGATATATCTACTCTGCCTTTTTCTGCCTAGAGTGTATTGGTTAGAGCCAGACTAAGGAGTCCTACAGGGAACCTTGTTCTTTGTTGAACTACAGGCTTCTTTTGCAGCAAATCCCAGAAGCTAGCAAGCAGTGATTTCATGATTTATTAGCATTCAAACAAACTCTATGTAGACTCTCCCTTTCCCAGTTTCATTCTTAATATTCTACACTGACTCCGACGTTGTGTGTGTCTAGGTTTCAGCCTGAATACAGATCCATATGTGAGATTCCAAAACCTAACAGGTTCACCCTAATTTTTATTTTTACATGGTCAGCTTTGCTCTTCATCCAGTAAAACTGATAAATTATTAAGCAAATCCTGAATTAAGAAAGTCATGGCAGAAACTCAAGTATATATAAAGCTAAAAAAGTCACCATATATTTAAATAAAAAGCATTCACTAAGCATTCATTATTTTGATCCCCCCAAAAAACCTATATAGTGCTTGCTATATACCATACCATCTGCTAAGAATAGATTTATACTGCTACATTATAATTTAAATGTTCACTAACTATTTCCATTCAAATGAAAATTGTACAATGAGAAATCATTGACTTTTCCTAATCACTCAGGTACTGAGCAGTGAGGCCAAAAATTGCAACAGAATCTTACTTTCACATTGCCTTTCATTTCTCCACACTACTTGCACTGCAACGTTTAACTTTCAAAACCAAGCTTTAGAAACCTCAAGATCTAAAACTGAGGCTTTGACCCCAGAAGAACTCCTCAGCTTACCACATGCCCTAGGCTGAGTTACAGCTCTCCCAAAGCCTGGACCAATTATCTTTATTTTTCTTCTGTCAACAGGCATTGTCTTGGGAGTAAATATTTGTAGTAAATCCCATGAATCACCTACATAAAGTCACAACTTTTCTTCTTTAAGTCAATTCATTCTACTGCCCTCATTCTCATCCTTACAGATGAGAGACAATTATTTTATGCCACCTAAATATATCTCACTAAAGTGTTTCATTTTTTCTCATAACTGTTATATTTATTCTTTGTTTTCTGTTTACTAATTTATTTTGAGACAGGGTCTCACTCAGTAGTACAGCCTGGTCCTCAACTCACTATAGAGCCCACGCTAGTTTTAGCAATCTTCCTACCTCAGCCTCCTGAGTGTTGGGATTAAAGGTGTGTGCCACCATGCCAAGCTTTGTGTGGTGCTGGACAACCAAACTCCTTTTGCTTGCTTGGCAAATGCTTTAACCACTGTGCCATTCTTCCAGCCCCATGCATACTGTTTCTTCAGTTTTGTTTGTTTGGTTCCTCTTGACATAAATGGAAGATTCTATGAAAAAATATTTTTCAAAGAGCCATTATATAAATCTTCTTTTCTCTGATTCTTTAGATTCGAGACTTGGATTTGTGTTCTCAGGGAGAGTGAAACTATCTTCCTAGTGATTGTTCACATGAACTCTTTTTCTAAAGTCACTGTTTATTTGTGGAGAATCACTACTTTAAGGACTACTAGGTTTAGAGCCAGGAATGGTGGAACACAACTGTCATCACATCACGCTGGGAGGCTGAAGCAGGGAATCACAAGTCTGGGCAATTTAGAGACTGAAAGAACCCGTGTAGCAAATTTTACAAAAGAAAGAAAAAAAGAGAGAAAGAAAGAAGGAAAGAAAGAAAGAAAGAAAGAAAGAAGAAAGAAAGGAAGGAGGGATGGAAGGAAGGAAGGATGAAAGAAAGAAAGAAGAAAGAAAGGAAGGAGGGATGGAAGGAAGGAAGGATGAAAGAAAGGAAAAGAAAGGAAGAAAGAGAATAAGAGAGAGAAGAGAGAGAGAGAGAGAGAGAGAGAGAGAGAGAGAGAGAGAGAGATGACAGGCAGATTGGAGTGTAGCTTAGTGCCAAGGTCTTGGGTTCAATTCCAAGTACCACAAAAAAAAATTACAAATAATGCTGATCTTAGAAATAACTATGTTAAAAAATAACTACATAGTTAAACAGATGTTAGATGGAATATTAAATAAAAATCTGGAGGCCAAAGGAATGGCACAGCTGTTAAACTGCTTGCCTAGCAAGCACACAGCCCTAAGTTTGATTCCCCAGCACCACATGAACTGGGCTGGTGGTGTTGCATACCTGTAATCCTAGCACTTGGGAGGCTAAGGCAGGAGGATTGCTGTGAGTCCAAGGCCAACCTGGGCTCCATATTGAGTTCAGGACCAGTCTGGGCTACAGAGTGAGATCCTATCTCAAATAAATAAATAAATAAATAAAGATAAATAAAAATATGCAATGATTAGTATATAATTTGCTGTCATTAATTTTTTAATTTGAAAATATCAGTCACATAAAAACTGTGGCTATGATCATTTTTATTCCAAATGCAATTCTCTACACAAATGCACACCAACACAGTTTATCTTCTCTTCTACAGTAACCAAGATGTCCAAATTATAGTTCTTTATGAGATACTCAGTTTTATCATTATTATTATCCAGTTTTTTTATATTATGTTTTTCTTAACCTTTACTATATGCAGAGAATAAACATGTCTCTGTTAAGTCCAACTTTCAGAAATAAATCCTAAGAAAATTCTCATAGATGTGCAAATTTTAGTAAAAAACTGTATTATAACATTCTGTTTTATTTTTCAAACAACTAAAAGATGAATATGTAATGGCTGAGGATTCAATATATGTACTCTCGTTCCTTTATGTAGTCAAAGTGCTGGTCCTGAACTCAGAATATAGCCCAGATATAGTCCAGGACAGCCCTGAACTCACAGTGTGGCGTCTTCGACCGGCAAAGACACCACACGGACTCTCACGGTCATGGAACGTTGACTCGACTCGACTTTACTCTCAACTTGACTCCCTTTATTCCGCTCAGCCCAAGCTTAAATACCCTTCCCTACCCACATTAACATACAAGCAATCTAATAGGCTACACATTAGCATACAAGCAATCTAATAGGCTAACAAACTCTCCAGACCCATCACCCCACCTTGGGACCTCCTCCTTAGAACAGTCCCGTGGTGGTTCAACACCTGATCCAAATTTAAAGCAGAACAACACCTGACTTAAATTCCAGACAGTAAATGCTTCTTCGTGGAAAGGAACGTGGCCAAGGTCTGCAATGCTGAGGCTCTCGGGCCCTGATGGCCCCAACACACAGCAATAATCCTACTGCAGAGTACTTGGATTAGAGGCATGGACCGCCATGCCCAGTTTACAGGGTGCTGTGGAAGTGGACCAAGAGTCTTCTACTTAATAGGCAAGTGCTCTGACCACTGAGCATGCCCTCAGTCCATTATGATATGTATTCAAGTGACTATCAAGCAGTATTAAGAACATGAACCTTTCTGTAAAAGGGCATATAGATGAGAAAAGATTGCAGGGATATGCATGAAGATAGGTTTTTGCTTTGTTTTGTTTTGTACAGCGGGACACACAACCCTCTGGGTTGCCCATGCTAGGCAAGCACTCCACCACTGAGCTTTATCCTCACCCGTTTTGTTTTCGAAATTCTGTTTGACACTATTTTTCCGGGTCCTAAAATCCTGAAAACACGGCCAATCTGAGAAAGAATCAGTGGAGTCCTACATGCATTTCGAGATCTTCTTTGTTTTTTATTCTTAATTTTTTTCAGTGTGCCTCTCTCCTTTTTTCCCCCCTTTGGGCACATTAACACTTTAAATTTATGGTTATTTCTTCAGTTAATATTATTATGCCAAAATAATAAATACTACTGACATAAATAAAGTTATGTTTTGTCTGTTATTTCTATACACCAATGAAACAGAATTCATTGGAACAGTTCCAAAGAAAGAGTCAAGACCCAGGGAATGGAAGCACCAAGCACTCTGTTGGGAGGTAGTACTTCATGCTAAAAAAAGAGAGAGAAATCAGGCCAAAACCATCTCCTTACTTGAAGTCCAATTTTATTCTGTTAATCCAAATCATGTGGGGCTCTTGCTAAAATTAGACCAGTGCTTCTTTGCTGTTATCACCTTTGCTTGTCTTGTGAACACGCTAAAAAGTTTTGCCAAAGCTGAAATGTGTTTGGGAGTCACTGGTCCGGGTAAGATACTCTACACACTTTTCCAACTTAATGTAGACAGATAAGTAGAATAATTAGCAATGTATGTAAGCTCTTGTATCTGCCTTAATGCTATTTACCCCAAGGAAAGTAGACAAAATAGCCAAGCAATTGATGTTATTTTGATTAGCAGCATAGCACACTTCGCCATTATCTTTTGGAAATATTTATATTCATAGTCATTTTCCAATAAACAATTTCCACTAAGGGTCATGAGGTTAAAAGGCTCTTTGTTAATTTGATAAGGCATTGAGTCACTTAGTATTATATCTGCTGAAAATCTTAGCTTTTAATATGACCATTACACATAGAAGAAATCAATGATTTCATCAGCTTAATAGGGCTATTGCTCCTGTGTTCAATTTATTATATGGAACTACAAGGGTACCATTGGAGATGCCTTTGAACATTTCAAACAGATTCAATTTTTTTGTTTCTGATTCAAAATTTAGTAGATGCTCTTGAAGAACTACACTGTGTGATAGAAATTATACATCAAAATAGTATAACGGGAAAAAAAAATCAGAAATATATCAATGATAAGAAAACCTGGCCTGGAAATTAAAATTGGAGGCATTAAAAAGGCAAATACCTTCAACCTATCCTCCTATGTCTCCTTGGGGTACATTGCTAATAAAGTAAAACTTTTAATTTCATTTTTGCTTCTCTTTCTCCTCCCTGCCCCGCCCCCACACATACACTTCAAACTTGAAGTGTCCTTTTTTTTTTTTTTTCTTCCTGGTAGTTTGGAAATAGAAATTGACTGTGCAAGTCTCAGCTTATTCTGAGTTTTCTTTTCAGCTGTGCTCTATTCATAGAATATACATTCGGGTTTTCTCTCTCACTGGGGTGAAATCGTGGTGGGCCTAGGCTCCCCTGCAGTGGAATGGGAGTTGCTGAGGTTCTGCACTGCCGTGTGTGCAGCGTGGGAGGATGCAGCTCCTTTGGGAAATACTGAGGCCATATCACTTCGTGCATCAGTCACATACTCCGCTATATTGGTCCTCTAATTGTATCAGCAAAAAGAATGGGGTAATGATCTTTATCTCTCTAGATTATAAGCACATTCCCAGATCGGATTTAAAGAGGAGCCAATGGGTGTCATCTACTGATCAGTAGAAGCTTACCTAGAGTTCATAGAGGACAAGGAGTTTAAGTTCCTTTCCAAATTACATAAAAAAGTCTTCTCAAGAGCTACAACTGACTTCTAACCCAGTAACATTCACATATGACCCATCTTAATCTACATATGACTGCCTTATTGTTCTGTTACAGGATATTTCTGAAAAGCAAAGCTACCCAGGGAAAAGAGGACATTAAAAAGTTATGAGGCGTAGAGGAATAGCATAGAAGTCAGACAGGTTGCCTAGCAAGAGCAAGGCCTGAGTTCCACCCCCCAGCACCACGTTAGTCACATATGGTTGCACACACTGGTGACCTCAGTACTCAGGAGGCAGATACAGGAAGATTGCTATGAGTTGAAGGTCAACCTGAACTATATAGCTTTTTCAGGACCAGCCTGGACTACAGAGCAAGACCTGTCTCAAATATATATATATATATATATATATATATATATATATATATATATATATATATACATATGCATACATATAGTATAGATAATATAGAGGAGAGAGAGAGAGAAAGGGAGAAGGGCCAGGCAAGTGCATTCCTATAATTCCAGCACCACTCTGGGAGTCTGAGACAGAAGGATTGAAAGTTCAAGTCCAGCTGGGAAACTGAGCAACTCTGTCTCAAAAACAAAACAAAACAAAACAAAACAAAAAAGTAAGTAAGCAAATAAATAAATAATGATAAAGCCAGAGAAAAAAAACTCAGTGTAGAAGCCTTAATTACATTTTCAATACCAAGAAGAAGTAACAAAAATAATTTAAGTCAGCTACATAAAGAACTTCATTAGTAAAATTTGTAGACCATTTATAATGACTCACTGGTATTCTCAGGTCTATGGGTAGACATGTGGTCTTCACAAAGGTCTGTGACATGCTCAGAGATAGGTGTATAACTCAGTCACAACCAAGTAGAGTCACTTCCAGGGATTTGTGTTGTAGCTAGTAGAGAACAATTTACTTTGTGTCTTGATTTTTATTTTAAGTACAAAAAAAAAAAAAAGATGCTACAAGTCTTAATAGCAACCATTTTAATGATTTTTTTCTATCTATTAGAGAAATTATGTTGAAATACTAATAAATGACCAAATAAAGAGCAAAAGATTATTACATCCTTGGTTATTTTGATAGAACAGTTGTGTGATTCAATACTCTTTAAGGTGAGTGGGGCTGGATAAATACCTCAGCAATTAAACCACTTGTGTAGGAAGTACTAAGTCCCTGAGTTTGAGTTCCCCAGCACTACATAAACTGGGTGTGTTGGTGCATCCTGTAATCCCAGCCTCTGGAGGCTGAGGCAAGAACATTGTTGTGAGTTTGAACCCAGCCTGGGCTACATAGTGAGATTCTGTTTAAAAAAAAAAAAAAATCAAGGTGAGCTTCTATTTCAGCAGCCAAAAGTGTCTTGAATACGATTTTTGTCATATACGTGGATAAAAATGTGTTATAATAGAAGCTTTCTCCAACTATGAAACATATACTTGAAAACACACAGTGAAATTAAAAAAAAAATGGACCCTTTCTGTGCAAATTGTTTCACTTTTCTTCTTTACTAAACGATTCACTAAAGATTGGTGAATACAACTTTTCCTGGAAACTATTTATAGAGTGAAAACTTACTTTTGATTCTTCTCATTCATCCTTGTGCCAGAAATTGTCCAATTCTCTAGACATAAGCCAGCGAGTAAGAGAAAGAGAGGCCTTCTTTACATGAGAATGTTATTATAGTGGCTGAGACTGACAATAAACAAAGTAACCAAAAAAAAAAAATCATAGAATTAAAGGGATCATGACTGTGTGATGAAAATGAAGTAAGGAAAGGAAGAGACAGTAGTAGGGGAGGTAGTTAAGAAAAGACCCATTGAGAAGGTCAGAATTGACTGACCCGGAAGAGAAAAGGAGAGTCTTCCAAGTGGAGGGAACAAGTCCTGCCTGGGTTCTGCAATGGAGGTGAGCAGAGTGTGTTCAAGAAAGACAAGAAACTGGTGGGGCTCGGTAATGATGAGTAGAGAGAGCAATGGGATATGTGGCCTGAAAAAAAAAAAAAAAAAAAAAAAACTGGCTAGGGTCAGGTCCTACAGGGATTTGAAGGGCATGCAACGGAATATGGGTTCTATTGTAAATGAAATAGAACTAAACAGCGTGAGATTTTTAAAAAGAAGTAACACAGTCTACCCAGGAAGTTGAATTCACTGAGCTACACCTGTGGCTCGCATTATACTGGTGGCTTACGAGGTAGAAAAAAATTGTGGATAGATTTGTATACATTTTTTGAGGGAGAATCAACAGGACGTACATCTGGGCATTGATAGATGAACAAGCTGATTTTCTATTCCCTTATCTATAAATTGGATCAGTGACATTAAATTAGTCCTGAGCTGTTTCTGACTGCCCCTGTGGTCTCTGTCATGTTTCCACAAATAGAGTATATATTTTACCAGCGCTCTGATCTATAGAAAATTCTGAGGAGGGAACTTATTTGCTTTTTCTGTATTGACTGCTGTTTAATTTCTGGAAAATTACCTGGGTAGAATGGGAAATGACTGGCGAAGTTACAGTCCTTTGCAGAAAGCCTGTCCTGTCAGAGGGTAGAGAGATGGCTCAGTGAGCTCTGCAGCTGGTTCAAACGCTTAGAATCCCTGGATGCCAAGGCTTAGATCTCAGCGGGATTCACCCAACCATTCATCCTTCCAAGGTAGATAAATTGAATGTTGCACAATTTAGAAAGTGTGTGTCTTTCAGATAATGCCTTAAAAAGCAAATTCTGTATGAACATGAAAGACTCCATAGCACTATAGAGGAGCAGGGGCCACCCCTGTGTCCTTGGCCTAAATTTCCCCCTTCCCTGATGTCGTGGGGTTGACTACTTCAGTTACCGATATTTTACTGTTGCTAAGTCCTCACAATTTGCCTCGTCTCTGGAGTCCTTCAGAATCAAATAAGTTTTATTAACCCCCCAAAATTGTTTTGACTTACTATGAGTCTCTCCAAAGTTGACTCTAACTTCCCTGTGCCTTTTAACGATTTCCCCCATCACAGGGACTCCCGCCCTCTCAGACTGGAACAAACACATTTTGTAGGTGAAAGGTAGCTTGATCTCTCCTACGGGAGGTCTGTAGTCATGCTCAGATGCCAGGGGGAAATGCCACCACCGAGGGCGCCCTGCCCGGAAGCCAACCTAGTTGAAGGTACTGAGAGGTGTAGAGAAGGGCACAGTGAGAAAATGAAGGGCAGGAAACCAGGCGCACGGACTTCACTGCTGCCCTTTTTATTTTTTGCTTTTGCAGATTATTGAACTCTTCAAAGAATTTAGTAGGACTTGTTTGGAGCTAGAACACTGAAGCCTTGGTCATTTATTTAACCATAACATCTAATACCTATTTTTACATCTTCATATCAATAAATCTTTTAGTAATGTTGCACAATTTTAATTATAGAAAATGCTTATTCACTCTCCAGTTATCTAATAGTTCAATACGTGTTCTTATTCTTACCCTGCCCTGTCTATTACTTGTTTTCCAGTAATCTCTTCCTCCCTACGCAAATGGCCAAAGGGAACCTGTAACCAGACCAAAACCAAAGAACTGAGGAGTCAAAGTTTGAGTTGAATTCCCAAAGCAGAAGTTGATATGGAAGGCTAAATCCTAAATTATCCTAATGAAGCCAGGTCTCTCTGCCCACCGGATGCTTGGGAAAAGTGAGGGACAAAATAAAAGGAGAAGTTACACTGGAATCATGATTACGAGGAGGTGAAACCAACGGTTCCAAAAACAAAATTTAAAACAAGTGGGACCAACAACCAGACGTGGCTCTGCCTTCTCTTAATTCAGTAACCCAGATGACTCATGAATGGGATCAACCCACCAGGGCAACACACATCCATTCCTTCTATTAGAATATCGGGAAATAGATTATCAGATACTGGGTCCCTGTTATCATGTTGAACATCATGATGCAGAGAGGAATACTGATCTAACTCTTAAGAATCTCAAATTTGTAAGGTGAAAAAATCTAAGTGTTACAATCCAGGGAAAAATCATGTAGGAGGCTGGAGAAAGTTCTAATTGACTTGAGTACTATCACTCCAGGTCACGAGATGCGAGAGAGCAGGGAAGGCGGAGGACACCGACATCACTATTAAAACCAAAGACAAAATTTTATCTGGCAGATCTTTTTTTAGATACCACAACAAGTCACCTTCCTCCCTAGTTCTCCTCCAGGAAAACAGGATAATAAACCGAGCGAGCGTTGTATAATGAGGGAACACAGGTCAAAAGTGTATTGTTAAAAAGAATAGTTTTATCTTAAGGAGCCGCGGAGAATTCTGGACGTTTGTGATTTTTAACTTTTAGTCCTGACTCAGACACAGGTGAGATGCAAAGATTTTAAACAGGAATAAATGATTTGTCATAAATGCCACTTTAACTAAGACAAAAACGTCTTGTTTATCACTGAAGAAAGATGAAACTTATAGGTCCTCTAGGAATGAAACAGAAGGTCCTAGAAAGCTTGTGATTACATCACAAACAAGCACAATGGATTGCAGTGTGGGAATACCAAGTCAGGATTCTCAAACTCATTAATGTTGTGATTAGAATTGTGGAGATAAAATTGAGTTTTTAAATAATTTTGAATCCTTTATAAAACTCTAAATATATTTAGTCTTTTGGATATGTGTATTATTCAGAGTTTTTACTTTCCTACTCAGTTATTTTTTAAAACCTGTAGCTTAGAATACTTAGTAAGAAATTGCTCACAATTTTCATTAGCTGGTTCATACAAAAGGAAAAAGACATCCTCAAAGTTTGCTTCTCCTTTGAGTGGAAACTACTTTAGAATTTGCAAGATGCAAGGTATACACTTCTGTGTGGGGTGTCTCGGTCCTTTCTCTGAGCTCTGTACACCTCATGTTTGAAAGCTAATCACTGATGGATCCCTTCTTAAATAAGAACTGTTCAGAGACAGGAATTACATCCCTACTGTCATCTCTCTGAAATATGCAGGTTTTTTTTCCCCAGGATTTCCACTGAGAAAAAACTAAAAATTCTTGATCCCCTCTTCTTATCATCCCTCTTCTTCATGCAATTTCTCATACCCTACCTCCTCCATTCCAGGCCCTCTATATGAGAAATATGGCCTATAAGGCATGAGATTCAGTATTGTTATTGGCCACCTGCCCCTAACCAAGTAGACTTATCTCCTTCCCGATTTATCTGCCTCTTCAGACTTGGCATTCTTTGTACTTCTGTAGGAGCTGGAGACCCTGTTTTCCTATCTCATATCAACTCTGTTTCCTCAAAACTAGATTCTTCTCATTTACTAGTGACCAGATAAGTGGTTCTACATGTTCTGATACACATTCTGGGTTATAAGTAAGCTAACTACTGGAAAAGTTCATTTCCAGTTTCTAAACCATCAGATTTCACAACTGGTTATACAGTGTACAGAAACACTGTGTATTTCCTAAGGCTTGTCTTTACAGTTACCCAGTCCATATTGTACTATAAGACCTGACATTGATGCACACATATGAAGTCACTTAAGACATGCCAAGTTACAAAAGAGACAGTGACAAACTACAGAGGCTAGACTGCAAAAGGCTTAGACAGATGCAAAAATGAATCTGACTGTAACGGAGTCGATGTTGCAAGTGAGGGGAGTTGCAGAGAATTAAGATGGGTTACCAATTGGAACAGGAGAGTGAATACTGATCATTCATTTTCTAACCCTATTATCTCAAGATATATCTCAAAGAGTGAGGAGAATCCTCCCGATTTAAATTCCTTGTATACTCTTAGGCATCAGCCAATATCTAGGTATTGTACTAAGAAATTTCATGGACACAATTCCAAATAAATATCACTAAAAATCATGAGTCTATGGTATCATTACACTTACAGAAAGTTAAAAAATAACCTGGTGCTCAGGAAAATGAGATAATTTTTTCTAAGTCTCATATGTATAAGAAAGGAAGAATTGGGCTTTTTGAGTCACAGGACTTTTCTGATATATAAAATCCAAACTAAAGAAATAAATGAAAAACAGTAGAAGAAAAATATACAGACATAAATGAAATGCATGAATGAATTACATGAAAAAGAACATACTGTCCTAAACAAACAACATAAAGAGAGCAAATTGCAACTTAATCAATGCAAAATAAAAGTTTTTTTTTTTAAAGAGAAAAGTAAATAAAAGAGAGAAAAGGCTTCCCAGTGGACATGCTGCTAACGCTAAGATCGAGATGAAGAGGACTTAGCAGAAGCAGATTCTGTGGTCAGAGGAAAAGCTGCATGTTGAGAAACACAATCTTCATGTGGAAAGAATAACACATCTTGATGATAGGCTCAAAAGCTGTGTTATAATCGCAGGTTTATTCATATTAAAGAACAAATCTACTTACGTTGTTTTGACAATATGCTTATCTTAAAAATGGATACGTCTTAAAATGTGATAGGCACCTAGAGAGCGGACTTTAACTTGTAGGCTGGTCTGCTTCCTTCTGGCCCAGATGATTGCTGAATTTCTGTACCAGTATTGCTCTTTAATGAGTATATTTGGTTTGCATGGCCTCAGCTCAAACTCAAGGCCTTTTCAAGGTAATGCATTTTTT
This sequence comes from Ctenodactylus gundi, assembly GCA_004027205.1. Lineage (NCBI taxonomy): Eukaryota > Metazoa > Chordata > Mammalia > Rodentia > Ctenodactylidae > Ctenodactylus > Ctenodactylus gundi. Next base: position 70,719 of record PVKB01005572.1, on the reverse strand, counting down.
TTTTTTTCTGGGATAGGATAATCAGCAAGGCAGGCATAAGCTAGTCTCAACTAAGGTAAGTGACCAGCCCTTTCTCTAGAAAACTATATTTGTATTGGAGAAGTCACACAAAATAGAACATGGCCCATTTACACATTAATAGATGTTTAAAGAAGTTCCCATAGAAACTTATGTATCGAGGTATAGAGAGAGAGGAGTTACTACATGTCTTAAAACTTCTGGATAGAAATTTAGATCTAACATTCAGGGGAACACACTTTGCCACAGATACAGAGGCTTCATTCTAAACCACTAGAGGACTTCCGCAATGTGTGCCATCAAGAAAACCAGGCACAGATTCAATGGTTTACTGCAGAACTTTAACAAATATAAGTGGTTGGCAGCTATTTTCCAGAGGACATAAAATATCAAGTAAATAGAAACCAAGTACTTTTATTTTTTTAATGTACAATTCCAAAAGTGTACCAGAGAAAGGCATATAAATTGTACTGGAATTAACTATATGTTTCTATAGGGAGGAGTGATGTTAGAAGAAACAAATAAAATTAGGAGAGTCTGACCTACCTTTGACAAAATGGTGCTAGTATTTCAAAAGAGTTATATAACATTTTTCTTTTCTTTCTTTTCCTTTTTTGACATCAAGTTTAGGAGATACAATACTTGTTCAATCAATAGTTTGAATCCACTGTCCTATACTATGCGTTTTTCCTTCTGGGGCAGTCTGTGCTACTAGAAACATAAAATTAAAGAGGCATTGGTAGGAAACCTTGCCCGCATCTATACTAGACAATGTCCACATGACCATTCCCTATGGCTCTCTGTAGCTAACCTATATTTTTACTCCATTTGTTGATAATATTCTGAAAGCCATGGTCTTGGCCTATTTTTCTCTCTCCTCTTGCCAAGGCCTGCATGCCAGAAACTTTACTTTTGAGTCAGACAGCAACTATTCATTCATTACATGCAAATTCAAGGTCATTTTATAAACTGAGATTTAACACAAGCCCATCTTCATCGAAAAGTATTAAATTCAAACAAATTACTATAAACAATTCACTTATTCCTATCAATTTTGGCCTACTAAGTTACATGTTATTTAACATGAGATTCTAAGTAAGCCACCTACACTGTCATCCAACCTCAAGTGAAATTTATTTAATTTCAATCTTGAAAAATACAGGAAATCTTCCTATTTAAGAAGTTCTTCAGTCAGTAACTGCAGTTCATTTGCAAGGAGACTTTGAAATATACCAGAAAACAGGCTGGCTGGCAGGTTGGTTTGTGCTGCAAGATATTCTGACAACCTGTCAAAGTTCCACTTTTCTCACATTCTACCAACTTCTCTTTTCTAAAGAAAGCATGAAATGTCAAAATGACAGGTGCCAAAGCGCAGCAGCATCCAGCTTCTGGGCCTATTACCTTAGGAAGGGAAGAGTTGAAAAGTTGTGCAAGTGACATATGCTGACGAGTGATATAATTTGCCAGGTAAAGGAGTGGCTTTATGGTGCTTGGGTTAACCCTTTGGAGCTGACTAATTTGTGCTACATCTTTTGACAGGTAATTCTAGAGATACTTAGAGAAAAAAAAATAAAAACAGCTTTTGAGCAATAGCTTCCGTAAGTAATTGGGCATCAATTTTCTTTGTTCTGGGTGATTTTCTCCAATTAATTTGTTGAATGAAATCAACATTGCATAGTTAAAGAGCATCTGGACTTGCAATTTTGTTATTTGTAAATAGAGAGACAGGGGAATGTCGCCAAAAGAAAGATTAAAACATGAAAAACAATTGTAATTATATCTGCTCAAATGTACTAATTGGTGTGTTTGTGTGTGTGTGTGTCTGTGTGTGTGTCCATGTGTCTGTGTGTGTAAATACCTATTAGAACAGTTAGGTATGACCTGATTTATATTATTATTGAGAAATACATCTAAATTGATGAGAAGTGGAACCATAAGATAGATCTTAAAATTCTATTACTTTTATGTTCAGATCCTGCCTTATGCAAATTATTCTATCTTGGAGCTTCCAGATATTCTTTGTAATGTACAAACAGAAAGTTCTCTCAAGTAATCAATAGTTCTTTATTTACACCACACTATTGTAAACAGAAGTTATATTTGAGGATAATGAAAATAGATAAGTAATAGTTTTATAGCCCTATTCTTTAATAGAAAGAGGAATATATAGGGAGTCTTATAAGACCTGAACCAAAAAACAAAAAAAGTTAGAAGTCAAGAAGACAGGATAAAGATCACAGTTCTCAGTCAAAACGCTTAATAAATATGGAACTGGCTATCATGGTTTGGATGTTGTCCTGTCAAAGATTCATGTATTGGGCATCTGGTCCCCAGTGTACACTACAGGAAAGTACTACGGAGCCTTTAAGAAATGGGATCTGGTGGAAGATTTTTAGGCCATTGAGGCTAGTACCATTAAAAAAAAAAATGCTAGGCTGAAGCAGGAGGATTCAAGTGAGTTCTGGCCAGGCTAGACTGTGTAGCATAATCTGTCTCAAAAGGAAAAAAAAAAAAAAAAAAAAAAAAAAAAAGGGAACTCCTGATTTCCTCTTATGAACGCAAAGAGTTCTAAAAGTTGGAACATGATCTATACTTGGCCTTGGTCTCATGTTTCAAATGGGATGCTTCCTCCTAACTCCAATCCACCATCTGCCATGGACCCTCCCTTTCCAGAGCCTGTACCATGCTGTTTAGAATTTCAATTTCCAAAACTATGAGCTAAATAATCCTTTTTAAAAATGTTAACCTGACTCAGATATTTCATTATAGAAATGGAAACAGATTAATTAACCAAGAACAAATTTTTAAAGCATGCACAGAGAAAAATTTAGAACTAGGTTTCTAGGTTCTGTCAAAAAAAAAAAAAGCCCACAAAATTTAATGGTGAGAATCTGCAGGTATAATCTTATCTTCCTTCTGTGAAATAATATCATATCATATCACAGTTGAACTGCAAATAACTTTGAGAACTGAGACCTGGCTCTCAATTGACACTAGTCAAAATTGATCTACATGTAAAGTGGAAATACTTGGAATCTCTGCCGTACAGTATTGTGAGATATTAAATGTGATTATATGTGTTTGCAGGAATTCTTCCATAGTCATGTTTTTAGAAAAAGTCATAAAGACTTTTGTTCCTATATTTTCAAGAGGAAATAAAAGTAGGATATTGCATTAAATTAGAATGATAAATCAGACAAGCGAATTTTTAGTAGGGAAATTTAGGGATCTATTACTACAAGCCCAGAGGCTTTAATTAACCAAACTGTTTACTGCATAACTTGAGAAATCTTATAATACTGTAGTTCCTAAACATACTTAAAACAGTTGGAGAAATAGCTGCATGTCATTTTGTTGATGAAGATCTACAGTAGCAGCAGCTAATAATTACTGGGCATCTATCAACTGCCAATTAATGTTAAGACTTAAAGACCACATGTATTTTTTTTTAACTCACCTCACTTACAATCCATGTGGATTGCTTTCACTATTGCCCCTATATGAAAAAAAAGGACATTTATTCCCAGAATTACTTACTTAAGAAGTTGCAGATGTTCTTCACCATGAGCAGCCTGAGATGGGAGGGTGGCATCCTGGGCCACTTCTATGTACTTTCCAATCAGATTAAAAAAAAAAAAAAAAACTATATATATAGGCACTAGAGGATAGGAACGGGCACATTCAAAAAAGATTGTCATTCCTTGGATAATGGTCAATATACCTTTGTGGTAGGAATTTATAGAAAATATTCATCTATGTTAATTTTACTTTCAAGCTGGTTGGTTTTTGTACGTTTTAAGTAGATACTAGTTATATCATCAGGGTATATGACAGGTGAAATTTCAGGTAGCCAAGCAAGGAAAGAACAATGAACTAGAAATGTTGGCCCTGTTTTTGAAACATGATGCTATAGCAAGCCAGCCTACACTCTTCACGTTGATGTCATACTTCCGGTGGAGTTGAAGGCACGGACAGTGCAGTATAAGCCTTGATATTTTACAGAACTGCAACATCCTTGTCAAATGGAACAGTGCAGACAGACAATTCTGACTCAATGAAAACTACTAAGACTGATCATATCTTTGGCCAGAACTATTATAATAGAGAGAGAGAGAGAGAGAGAGAGAGAGAGAGAGGGGGGGTTGTTTATCTGGTTGGTTGGCTGGTTCTGAGAAAATAAATATGGTAGGAACCAGGTCTCCCATGTCCATTACTTTTAGCCTCAGAAGAAAGTCTCTCTTCTAAGGGTCACAGCCAGGAAATGTGCTTATTATATTAATTGAGACTCGATATCAAATCTGGAGTTAATTACACTTGATTTCCTTTTTTATTAAGCAAATTTTATTAAGCAAAATTTTCTTCTTTTTGCATTTGTATATTAGCTCTTATAAAAGGTTTGAAAGCCTTGTATCTGAGGTTGTCTATCAACAACTCAGAAAAAATCACCATTTGTCCAATGAATGACTGGGACTAAAAACCTGGAAACTGTAATTTTCTGAATATTTTGCCAACAGTTATATAGCTTATCTTATACCAAGAAAAGTGATATAAATTAGGTTCAAAGTGAGGGTATTCAATAGTGATTTATTTTTACTATTTTAACAAAAAATAAGCAGTTGCATAAACTCAGATGTGAAAACTTGTAGTAAGCCCTTAGCAGCTCCTGGCCCAGGCTGTGCAATGAGCTGATCATGTGCATGTAAATAAAAGTAAAATTGAATGGTAAGTAGGAGACAGTGATTCTCCAGTCTTACCGTTGGATCTACAGTACCTAATTTCCTGCGCTGCATTCCCTTCTGCAAGGAAATCCTAAGGGCTCTATGTTTCTATTCAATTGCACAAAAATACTATTTTGTTATCAAAATATTTCTAAGAAAAGGACCTCAAAAGATGAGATGAACGATAGTTAACATTGAATGACTTGTACGAGGAAGGTGCCAATGATCCTGTAGGGCCGTAAATGAGATAGTGACATTCCAAAGCATTTGGTGGTGGCTTACTCACTTTTTCAGTGCTAAGAAACAATGCGTGACACCCACAACTTCAGAGAAGAAAAGTTTATTTTAGCTCACAGATTGGGTGTGTCTCAGTCCATTGAGGAACAGCCTGCAATCCTGGAAGAGTATTACAGAGAATAGCTGCTCATGGAGTCGCATGGCAAAACAGGAAGTAGAGGGAACAAGAGGAAGGGCAGAGCTAGTAAAACCCCTTCCAGGTCATTCTCCTATAATCTACCTCTGCTAGTTCTTGCCTCTGTGATCCACCCCTTCCAATCAGGTCTCACCTCTTAGCATCTCTAGAAATCAATGGGATAACTCTCCTGCTTAGATCATCTTCCATGCACAAGGCTTTTAGAGAAAATTCTAGACCAAAACCATAACAAGTGTCAAACAACTACTTAAATTATTACTGCATAAACCTCAAACAAAGCACACGAAGTAGTTGTTAGTGTATATTAATTGTAGACACTCATAAACAACACAGTGGTATGGCTAGTTTTGGTTGCTGAAAAGAGCTTTCAGGCAGAATGTTTAAGAACCTGACTTTCAATTTTCTACGGTAAGTTAATGGGTTAGTCAGCTAATGAGGCTAGTGCCCCACAATCCAATTACCTTCCAAAAGCTCAGACTCTGAACTTAGTGCCTTGAGGCACCATTGTGATCCCAGCTTTACACTCAAGCTACTTTAACTTTTTGAGACTCATTTTCCTATGCGTAGTATGAGAATTGTACTTTGTTGAGTCATTAGTAGACTTGGCACAAAATAACAAATTTCATGGACGGTTCTCTGCATTAGATACTCTTCTAAAACCATACACAATGTAATTCATATCTTTCAACAATCAAATTAGGTGTGCATCTCATCTAGCCACTTCTATATTGGTACACATACTTAGCTACGCCATAATAAATTAAGGATTTAAACGAAGGCAGTCTACATCTTGGAGCCATACTTGTAGTCATTGCATTACACTTAAAATTCTCCATAAAAGTAAATCATCATCATTATTATGTTCTTCACTTGTTATTAGCACCACTAATTTTATGTGACCATTTATCTTTACCTTCCAGACACACATATATTAAAGTGCTTCAGGTCACTCATGGATGTAGGCAAGTTTTAAATAAGACACAACAGTAAATGATCAGAGGACAATGAGAGCCTTAAATCAAGATTTCTGTGGACCATCCATTTCTGATTCAAATGAAAGGTACATAAATGAGCGCATCCTGGATCCTTTTCATTATTAAGCCAACTTCTGTAAACTCACCCTTTGAATGCTGTCCGCTCATTACGTATAGACATATGTTTACAGCTTTAGCTAGAAGGATCATTAATTGGTAGCAATAACAGACTTTCCTCACTATTAGTTACACTGATACTAAGTTAATACAAAGGATTTCACCTTGGGGTTCCTGAAGCCCAGGAAATATTATTTATGGTTTTATTTGATTAAAACTAAAGACTTTATAGAGGATTTCCTGCTAATCAAAGATCAAGTGCCATGGATTACTTTTTGTTTCTATTAAGATTTTATAAGTTCACAGAAATTTTGTGTATATAGACATAGAAAGACCATTGCTGAATGAAAAGTTAGAAGTGTGATATTCCCTTAATTTTATGAAATGATTTCAACTTCCAGGAATACATAAAGTTTCTTAGATTTTTTTTTTTTTGGAAAATTATAGCAATTCCTGAATACTTAAAGTTGAGAGTGAGTTTGAAACTTTCTACTTGTTTCATTCAAATGTACAATTTAGTTAAATTACAAAATAGAATACTGGAATAAGAATCATTACTTTTTTATCATTTATACTTCTAAGGCCTTAAATCAGGTCTAGAATTTTAACTAATATATCATAATACCCAACTATTTCACCCCAAATTACTATCACCTGAAGATGCAGAAAGGGCCATTTTTATTAATTATTATAAAACACAGATAATGAGACGGTCCCAGAAAATTTACAAAAACAAAATAAAACAAAAAGTTTACAATGAGACCCTCATATGCGGACTCCGTGTCATGCCGAATCAGTCAGCTGAGAAAAGAATAATTCAGCCAAGAAGTTCATTGTTTGATAGACACAATGCCAATTAACTAAGTTGACACAATGCAATTAACAAGTCTGACTTATTTTTTTAATGAATTGACTACATTAGCTTCTTGTTCCAGTGTCATGTAGATATAGCAGTAGATAAGAGTAACAATATTGACTGAGAGGTTAAGTGATTTAATTTTGAAGACATTACTATTACTGAGGTCACATTTAATAAATCAATGTATTTAAGATGCTTGGAGATATGTGGATTAAAGATTACTCTGCTTGTGAATGCCCAGTAACTATTCTACCCAGCAAACCCATGTACAACACCAAGGGCTTGTCTATGCATTTCTAGGTTCCTCCAAATCTCTCTTCCACCCAACACTCACTGGCTTTCTTCAAACAGAAAACATCCACTTGTCTACAGTAATATATCAAACACTCTACCTCCCGGTTTCAGCCTTAATTATAAGTGTTTGACAAGTTAGTTTAAAAAATTGATACACTAGTTATAGTAAGCAAAGCACAATTCATTCAGTATTTGAGTCTAAGACAATATTATGTCTTACATTTTTTCCCCAAGAAGCTGAATCACCTGTATGGATAAAGATACTATTCTAGTGTAGAAAATTCATGTCAAAACAGACCTCCTGGCCCCCTATAGGTAGTGTTCCACACCGCTCATTAATTGTTAACTTGGAGGCTTACACTTAGTACTAATCTCAGTGTATGATACGAAACCTGCACAGGAGCACTGAGACATCAGTCTGTTTAGGGACAGAAGAGACATTATATTATTACTACTCCTACCAACGATAATAATAATGACTTCATCTTTCACCAAGAAAAAAAAAAGACTAGTTATTTTTAATCTATCATGTCAATCAATAAAATTTAAGTCAATCATTTTCATAAAGATTTGAATGAAAAAGGATGTGCACATTTATTTGAATGAACTATCAGAAGTAAGTCTCGTAGTTATTGGAATCAATCAAAGTATTGAAGACAAGATACTGATAGGAGCTTAGAAATTCTGATTGTTGATAAAAAAAGAAAGAACTACAAAGTCTCTAAATGAAGGATTGTCTAGGGTTCTCATCTCTTCAGGGCCAAGTGCAGTGTAGGCTATTCCTTTTCAGTATATTTTTCTGCTGTCACTTTCCAGTGTTCTCTGGAGTTAATTTTAAATATAGGAAATTTAATATTCAGAATGAATTTTGATTTTCTGCCCAGATTACATCTATGCTAGGTCACACTGTGAAATAAATTATAAGAAACTATATTCAAAGCATTTTCCACAATCTGACCACTCCCACCAATCATGGCTTCTCTTTCTGGGATTTCCTCTTACTCCATTGACCGCAGCTTCCCCAGTACATCTATCTGAAGTCCTACAAGGCAAGGGGCCATACCATCTAAGTTAAGCATAGTCAATCTAACATTACATAGAGAAAATGTTCAGTAAAAACGGGTCAGCTAAATTAAAGCACCCCAAATGTTGACTCCCAAGCTAGTGTAGCACCTTCATATGATGGCATCCTTTGAATACATGCATGAAGCCTGCTATGATTTGGATTTTAAGCAGTCCCCAAAAGCTTCATGTATTTGGAACTGTGGGCTGTTAATCTGTGGGCCAGAAGGTGAGCGAGAGGCACCGAACCAGGGTGGAGGAAGAACTGGGAACTTGAAGAAAAGGCAGGAAGAAGAAACACAGCTGAAGCTTCTTCCTGGAAAAGCTCATCAGTATCCTTCCCTTTCTCCCAGTAGCTCTCCAGCCTCTGTCTGTCATAAGCCTCCATGTTGGACAGCGGTCCCATGAATGGACTGCGTGTGTGAGAGTCACTCTGAAACAGTGACCTGAAAAATCATTCCTCACTTAAATTGTGGGTGTTGAGCATTTCGTCACAGCTACAATTATGTAAAGAAGAAAAGGCCCTATTGGGTAAAACAGGTATCCATCCATTCAACCCACACTTTCATATAGCTAATAGTTTTTTTTTTTTTTTCATCGAAGTAATAGAGTATTCTTGTTCCCCAGAAAGGAAACTAACATTTCTCGTTGAAAATACACTTGGTGGGAGGGAGAGCAACTATGTGGGGCTTGCAACCTAGACAGTGACATTATCTCCTATTATTTTATATGTAATTGTTAAGGCATTTTGGAAATGAATCTGGAGGACATGTCTGTCCTATCCGAGGATGGTTTCAATCTAGTACGAATTTGTACTCAGAGAATGGTCTAGTAACTTGAGAGTGGTTCATAGTGGCTTTTCGTAACTTTTGGTGACTTCTAATTTAACAAGTCTAGTATGTGTCGCCTCGTCTTCACTGCTCTGATTCAAATCCAAAAAAAAAAGAAAAAAAAAAAAACACTCTTTCTAACCCTACAATGCTACCATAATTATTTTCAACAAATATCATGAAGAATTTTTTTTAAAATTTTCATCTGTGTTTGTGAGAAAAGTGATAGCTGAGCACCTTACATATTCACATTGAAGTAACTTCAGAAAGAGAGAGACAGAGAGACAGAGAGAGACTCTAGCTTTGCTATTCCATACAGTAAGCATTAGAGTCTAACTGACTAAAAATATGTATAACTGCCTTATCCTCATCTTCCTCTGAATTTTTGAAGACATTGCGATATGTAGATTTATTTGATTATCCCACTTCCTGGTTTTGTACCACGTGAGGTGAGGCTAGTGACTTGAGTAGGATCACGTAAGTGACAGGAGCCAGAGCAGAAACCTAATCCCCAGGTTCCTGACAAAATCTGCTGGCTTGCCTCTGCCTGTTTTGCCTTTATTCAAGGACGTGTAAATCTATAGCGCTATAAAATAGAAGTCATGGCATTCCTGTGGCCTATATTTCGATGAATATTTTTGCAAATTTTTGAAAGAAACATGAATTTGTATAGAAATAAACAGATATTTTAGAAAAGAATGTAAAGCTTGTAAAAACAAGTAAATAAAAGAATATAGTTCAACAAAATTTCCCTCTTCTGTTTACATAAATGGAGTTATAGTTATGAATTATTTTTTGTCACAAAATAGGCCTTCATTGTAACCATATGAGTACCTTGGGCATCTACTTCCATGTGGGCACAGAGGGAGTCTGGACTCCCTGCCTGTGGTCTCTTGTTCACTCAGGGGTACACGCATGTGATTATCATTTAACTCCTGCAAGATAGTAGTGGTAGCAAAATAAATCATACGGGACCTAAGTTATAAATGTTAATATGTCATCTTTCAAAAATTACTTCTCATCTTTCAGAACTGGAGAAACAGTTGCTAGCTCTTATTCAAGAATATTTGAGAAACATGCTAGAGAAATTAGAAATGCATCAGGCATGCGAGACTTTCTAATGCTGATGATACTGAAAGCCAACTCACTGGAGTTTTTTGAGTCATTGAACTCTCCTACTCCCTACTTCAGAAGATAGATCCCCCGGGGTATGGAGATGAATTATAGTCTCTATTGTCCTTCTACAGCTTGGGATTTACAGTCAACAAGAGACTGAGGAATCAGAGGGTGGAGAGGAAGATTCTGAACCAGCTCAGCAAGATTCCAGTTGCAAGTAGAGTATGAGGGCAGAAGACAGAAAAGGAATTGAGGCTGAGGTCCTCTCAGGCACAGAATTCAGAGATACGTGGCTGAAGTGTTATCAAGGAGACAGTCCTTCTCTATTCAGTTAATGGTGAGCTTCTTTGGTGGGTCATTTTATTTTATAAGTTGTCATTTTGGAAGACCGCCATATTTCCTTCTTTGGGTTTTTCATTACACTACCAAATCAGCCTAGAAACTGCTGTATGTTAATTCTACTTACCAATCACAGGACAGAACACTCTTTATTGACAATGTGGCTACAGTTATCCTTTCGACAGACTGTTAATATCATACAGGTAGAGAAAACACAGAGCAGGTTTAGTCCTCTTTTGGCTCTACATGAGATTCCTCTAGAATAAACTTTATCTTCACTTACTCATTGAGTAACTTGGGCAGGCCACTTAAACCTTGAGTCTTTAATTCCACCTTGGTTTAACAGAAAAGGTTTAACTGAATGGTCTCTGATGTCCTTTCTATCATAAAAAATATCTATTATGTCTTCTGTACTTCCGTGTATTCTATTAAGGTTTAACAATCGATACATTAAAATGATAAGCTTTCATTGCATGATACAACTAACGGAAAAGTGGATTTAGAAAGGGTAGAAAGGCAAGTTTTCATTCTTTACCTCTTTTGAGAAAACTTGTATTCATCCAGGTTGTAAAGAAATCTTTATCCAAAGTAAACCAGATGCTTTAAAAACAGAACGTTTTGTTTTGGGAAGACTGACGTAGAAGTATACAACCCAATTGTGCAAAGACACTTTTCCCATTTGTCTATGAGAAACAACTTCTTTGGGACAAAGCTGCAATCTACTGTTGTTAGATCACCAGAGTTAAAAGAATATTGATATGCCAGATCTGTATAAATAAAGATTTAGATATTTAACTAAACAATTTAAACTTGTTGGGCAAACTTATTTAAAGGAGAAAAGATGGTGAGTGAATTTCCCCCTACAAGGCACTCTTTTGTCTTCAAACTTACAAAATCCACATTCTACATTCAAAGGTTAAAAAAAAAAATCCTTACTTGGTTTTGTTTCTTAAAATTGAAGAAAAGTGGGGAAAACCATTTACATATTCACTTCACACCTGTGAATAAATGTAGCTCCAGCTAGACATAGACTTTTAACTCAAAAGTAAGATTTGAAGAACCGTTAACATTTCAAACCTCTTTCCTCTTTTTTTGTAAAAGATACAATTTGATCAGCATTTTGTATTAAAATCCAGAGGTACCTTTGGAAGCAACCTACAAAGTCTTTTGTGCTAACCCTCTTCTTTCGAAAAGAGAAAAACCAGGGTATCTGAAAGATGGAGATTAGTAACTGAAAGGTGGGAGAGGTGGGCTCACAACTCAGGCTTCAAGATTCTGGGAACAGAGCTCTCTCTCTCTCTCTCTCTCTGTGTGTGTGTGTGTGTGTCTCTCTCTCTCTCTCTCTGCCCCTCTCTCTTTGTCTGTCCGTGTCTCTCTCTCTCTCTCTCTCTCTCTCTCTTTCTGTCTCTCTGTCTCTCTCTCTCTCTCTGCCCCTCTCTCTTTGTCTGTCTGTCTCTCTCTCTCTCTCTCTCTCTCTCTCTCTCTCTCTCTCTCTCTCTCTCTCTCTCTCTTTCTCCTCACCAAAAACCAAATAGGAATTAGGCCAGTGATTTTTAGAAGGCCAAACACAAGGGCTCACTTGTGGAATCAGCCCGCACTTGTCCCATGGAATTTGTTATCTCCAATTGTGTCCCTGTTATGGGATTTGTTGTGCTGTTTTCTGAGTGCACTTGATTTGCAATTCTGGGCCATAGCGACATGCTTCCCCAGAGTACCTAGCACTGGTCAGTGAATTTAATCTGTTTCACACTGTGATCTGCGAGCTAAATTGTTACAGCTCCACCTAGTGGACAAATTCCCATAGAGGGGGATCGCGGAGGAGCAGTCCTCTGTGGCGCCTGACTTGGCAGACAGGAGGCTGGGCGACTTCACAGAAAGGTTAAAGCTGCAAAAATTTGTACTGACAACTGGCTGTAAACTAAAGACTGGTATGGAGAAATCAAAGTATAATTATTAGAATAAAAAAAGCCATCAGCTTTCTCATTACTTCAAGGACCTCTAGAGATTTTTATAGCTTCTGAAGGATGCTGTTAGGTATGAAGAGAGACGAGTCAGAGGATGGAATTAATAGAGCTCACAAGTGTAAACGAATTTTTGGAAGTTTCTGAAAAAGTGCACACAGACAAACGTAGTAGGGCTTTGGTGCTGGACTTGTCCTTTAGGCCTCGATAAAGAAGCAACCTCTGAACGGAGAGCTCCAGTCCTTGGCCACAGCGAGTTTCACAAACCCATGGAGTGCTCCGGGGTCCGTAAAAGGAGCGGTGGGCTCAGTGCTGCCGAAGCCCTTGTTTGCATTCAACCTCTGCCTTCTGCTGCCTTCCTAAGACGCATGACCAGCAGCCAAAGGATTGAGTTAATATTATATGATCCCTGAAAGCAGAGGCAACAATTCCTCTGAGAAATAGGAACCTCACAGTATTAGTGCCACATGTGTGCACATGGGGAAGGACTACGAAAAAATGACACTCTCTCGAGATGATTGCCAACGTCGGTGTCTGCCCCATTCTCCCCTCCACGCTTTTTCTAATTCTTAGCTTTTTATTTCTCAGGAGCCAGAAAGCTTCCACTGTGTTCGTTTCCTGTCTGCGTTAACATCCCTGGGACATATTGCTCCGCGCTAAGTGCAACTGCCTTCTGAGAAGAATTGACAAAACAACTGCTGCTGGTTCTCTTTTATTCAAATCAAGGCTATTTTTACCCTTTTATCAACATGTATAGAATGCATCGAAAGAGCTCCTGCATTGATCGCAATTTTAAAAATGCCCTTGACATTTGAGGTTTCTAAGTTTGAGACACAGCGTCTCTTGAAGAAAGCGTATCGTGCGCTAAGGCGGGAGCCGGTGTAAGCAGCGCAGACTCCCAGGTGAATGACACCTGGAGTGCAGCGTACCTTCAAGGAACACGTTCTGAACCGAATTGGAAAGACAGTTTGTGGTCTAGTAGATGTTGCTGAAAAAGATGGTTAAGCAAATTGTGAACTCTAGAGAAAAAAGAATCCTATAACCTCATGTTAAAGAAGTCATGGTTTGTGATCAGAAGCTGAGTTCAAGCCAGTTCCAACACTTATTTGCTAGGTGACCACAGCCACGTTACCTAAACATGTGTCACTCACCTTCCCTGTCTGCACAATGGAAAGAGTAACAGCAGCACATATTTTAAAAATCTCATGTAATAATAAAATTAAAGATATGATAAGTCTTTTATTGAATGCTAAGCAAAGTATAACAAGCATTTGATAAATTCTAAAACTGTGTGGATGTGATATTGAAGAGTGGAATTTTTCCTTTTCAAGAAAAACTTCTATCTAAGTCTTTACTTAGACAGCAAGAGAGGAAAAGGAGAACAGAAGCAATTGACCAAGGATTAAGACTCACTCAACTAACTACAAAATGCTCTGAAAATTTCCCTTCTTTTAGAAAATTTGTAGATATGACACAAATTTAAGAAAAAAATAGCCAAACATAAATATGACTTTACAATAGAGAATGAGAGAAGCTGAAAAAATACAGAGTGTGTGTTGCCTCAACAGCACTAGTTAGTGGAAAAAAGTATAAATGAGAAATCTATTAAGGGTTGATGTTGGTCAGATACAAAGATGTACTACTAAGAAAAGAATACTGACAACAGAAATATGGGATGAAGGGAATGTGGAATGGGAGACAAAACCATCTCCCATATAATAGGCTTTGGGGCTAAAGGGAAGACAGAAAGATCTTGGGTGAAATTTAAAAAATAAAATCAGCCACTTTTTTTGTGGAAGTAAGTTATTTAGGACATCAATAACCAGGTCCATTTACTCAAAATCATATACTCAGTATCTGCTTTATTAAACCAAACATCATGGGCAGCTAAAGGATAAAGTTTAAGTCTTGATTTGGTTACTCTGACAGGCAGAATAATGGCTGCCCCCAAATACCCACGTGCTAATCATCAGGACTGTATATATAGTACATAACAGGACAAGCAGAGATTACAGTTACAGATGCAATTAAGTTTGCTGTTCAGGTGATCTTAACATTAGATTTTCCTGGGTGACCTGAAAGGCCCGACATAACCAGAAGAGAAGAGAGAGTTAGGAAAGGTAATATCAGAAAAATGTGACTGAGAAATTGGCTATTTCTGAATTTGAAAAGAAAAGAGAAAAATAAGCCAAGGAATGAGAGCAGCTTTTAGCAACTGGAAAAGGCAAGAAAACATATTTTCCTTCCAGCTTCCTGGAAAGAATGCCGCCCTGGCAACACATTGATCTTAGCCCAATGATCCTTGTGTCTGGGTACTGACTTCCAAACTCTAAGATCAGAACCGACATTGTCTGGGGAACAAAGGGAGACACTGTGGATTTAGTTCCAGTTCCAAACCATGGCAAACAATTGTGAATATCTGGAAAAAGCCCACGTGTGGTAGTGCTTGCCTGTATTTCCAGCACTCAGGAAAATGGGACCAGAGGACTCTGATTGTGGGGCAACCTCAACAACGTAAAAGTAAAGATTAGCCTAGAGTACACAGGGAAACACCATTTTAGAGAAAGCAAAGCAAAACAAAACAACAATAAATCTATTTTTAAAAAATTTCCAGTGCATTAAAAATTATATTTACATTATGCTGCAATCTATTAAGTGGGGACTAGCAGTGTATGTATAAAATCAATGCACATTCATTTACTTCAAATACTTTATTGCAAATTTTGAGACTTACAAGATCCTGTCTCAAAATAAATGATGAAAAGGGCTGATGACATAAGTCTGTGTGAAACTCCTTGGTATAATTTCTAGCACTGGAGGGGAAAGAAAAACCTACAACAAGAAAACTTTATTGCTATGATATGTTAATGATCGTCGGAGCACTTTGAAAAAGGTACCAAAAGACTTGTTCAAAGTCAACACTAACCTCCGGTTTCTAAAATTATGCAATATCTTCCATAAAACAAAATGTAGCTACAAATGTATATTGTTTTAAGTCACTAAATTTGTGCCTTCAACAATAGCATCAGAAAAAAAAAAAGCCAACCCATCTTTTTCCAGAAGGACATATGCAGGAAGCTCACACTACTGACATTTAAGATTGTCAAAATATATAGAAAGTGTTAAAAATAAAGAATACAGAATTAGAGAAGAGACGATCTATTTTACATGTAAGAATTAAGGAACATTTGTGCTTTCCTAGCTGTCCACTTGAAGTTCCCCAGGACAGACATTCTAGAGGATCAGAACCTCCAACCACTTGATGACAGAGATCCTTTAATTCAAATATTGAGGGCTTATAGTGGGATCAAGTGTGAGCAGGAAAGGTGACCCTGGACACTGCAAGGAGGAGGATTTCACTAATGCCGGAGGAAATAATACGGAAGTGCAGAGAATGTGGGAAATGATGAAAATGTAGCAGAGCTAGAGAGGAAAATGGAAGAAATTGTGCCGAACAGGGCCTGAGAAGAGACACTTGTTCTTACAGAGTGAAGTGCCTAGGAATTGTACGTACAAGAACAAGAGGAAGGTTTAGGTGGGATTCAGTTTTAGAAAAATACACTGACTAGGTACAATCAGTTAAACTACTGCTCTAAATCTATAATTTCTATGTTTATATCCAGCTTCTTAAAAAAAAAATCTTCAGTGATCTCTCAGAGTTCAGATTATTTTGCAAAGGAGAGTTAATCAGGTCTATATTATAGTTCTGTGAGGATTATACCATGTCAAGCAATGAGCACAGTGACTAGTACCCAATTGGTTAATTATTATTGGTATCTAGCTAACAAAAATATCACGAATACACTTATAAAATTGATTTGTGGTTAAAATTCTACTTACATTTGCGTGGTTTCTTGCAGCTTTCTGGCCCTTTCAAAACAGAGTAATGATTTTCAAACTTCAGCCCTGGAGAGTCTGGTCAAATAGATTATTGAGCGTCATCCCAGAGTGAGGTACAATCAACGATTGGCCTTTCTAGCAAATATCCAGTTGATGCTCCTGGCCCAGGGATGAAACCTAGAGAATCTTGACTACATGAACGGACTCCAATTTTCATGATGAATCATTTTCTATCATAGCATCTTCAAGCAAAAACCTTTAAGCTTAAGATCCTGCAGCAGATGGCTTTATGTCTCATTGGGTAATCACACATAGAGAAGGAAATAAGAGTCCATGATGACTACCCAAGTCAATGAGTTTAGAGAAAAGGATAGGTTATGTTCCCAGGCCAAACAACTGAAGAGCGAGTGCTTGACCCTCAAACTTTCACCTTCTCTGCTCAGTGCCAAAGATGCAATCAAGGAGATCGTGAATTTCAAATGATGCATCTACCATGTGAAGGAATGGTGAGAACCCTGAGTGCTAAAGTGAAAACTCTTCAATGACCCAAAACAACATGCAGCTGAGAAAGAATTAAGCTTGTACTGTAGGAAGGATCTATTTACTCTCCCAGGATAATTTAGTTTCTTCTAATACAGATTTCAATTTAGGAATCCTAAAGGGCTATTAGTAGGCTTGAATGACTTTGCTATTACTGAGGTGGTCATTAACCAAGGGTTAAACTACTCATTTCTTAATCTTCTGCATACCAAGAAAGCAGCATTAATACAATTCTTCTCCTCCTAAAGTCTGTGCTTCTTTTTCTTATTGGAAACTTTATGGTCTAGTCTATAGAAAGAACAGAAAGCTATTTAGAAAAGAGACAAAAGACTGGATTGACCTTGAAGAGATGCTGCAAATGTCTGTGCCTGAATTTAACAGTAACTAGTCATTGACACTAAAGTTTTCAATATCCCTGTGTTAGCCTGCTCAGCCTGCTTGAACAAAACAACATGTACCAGCTGGCTTAAACAATAGAAATTCATCTTGGGTAGGCTGGAAGCCTGAGAAGCAGGTGCCAGCCCGGTTGGTTTGTGGTGATATCTGCCTTTCTGATTTGTAAACACTACCTTGGTACTGTGGGCTCACCAAGGCAATGG
This sequence comes from Ctenodactylus gundi, assembly GCA_004027205.1. Taxonomy (NCBI): domain Eukaryota; kingdom Metazoa; phylum Chordata; class Mammalia; order Rodentia; family Ctenodactylidae; genus Ctenodactylus; species Ctenodactylus gundi. Next base: position 53,019 of record PVKB01005572.1, on the reverse strand, counting down.
CAACAGAGAGATGAAGAGAAATGCCTGGGGCGGGGAGAGGGGAGAAAAACAGAGAGAAGCAGAGGGAGAAAAATTAACTCTGTAGTTTCTTCTTACAAGAATAGCAGCTTTGTGAAGGCTCCACTCTCCTGACTTCATCAAAACTCCATCTCCAAATAAAACCACACAGTAGGAGGCTAGAGACTTGACATATGAATGGGACGTTTGATCTATAGCAACTTCCTTTCCTGTTATAACCAGCAAGAAGGATTTCTAACTTCTACCATCAAAGATCCCTAACAGAACTGGCCAGATGCACCTCAGACATACCCAATATTTAAGTTATACGACTATACAGTATGTTTTCCAGGGATGATTTGAAGCAACAGATGGAAGAAACACCAGAGAGGGTAAATGCAGATATTACAATGTTTACATAAATATTTATACCATAAAAATAAACATTGGAATTTGGTTGTGGTTTCTAGGACAGAAAGATAGCTAGGCAAGGAAACGGTATCTAGAATTTTCCTTCCTTGGAAGCAGCTAGATTTCTGTGCACACAAATACACACACACATACAGGGAGAGGGAGAGAGAGAGAGAGAGAGAGAGAGAGAGAGAGAGAGAGAGAGAGAGAGAGAGAGAAACAGAAAGACAGAGAGACAAAGACAGAGAGACAGAGAGACAGAGACAGAGACAGAGACAGAGTTCTGTGAACTCTAATTCTCATACTATATTACAACAAATAGAAAACTAAAACTTCTGCAAAATTATTCACAATCTTTAGAAAAGTTCTCTTGTCCCAATCAAAGGGACTTCTGTTCCAACTCTTTGCAAAACAAAAACAAACAAACATCACTGAAGTTATTTCCTCAAAGAAAACTCTTTCACAGGATGGCAGAAGGTGCAGAGTCCAGACTAATCAAAATCCCTTTGGGAGGTTTGGGAGGTGCTTTTCTTTCCAGGCGATGCCATTTCGCACTCCCTTTTCCTTAATGCTGAATCTCCTTTCTGCTCTAGATTGTAATTTGCTTGAGGGCAGAGGCTGTGCTCTCCTTTTGTTGAGCGCAAGCATTCTGAAAGAGCCTGCAGTATTGTGAGCCCTCAATAGAATCTTGTTGACCATAGTGATGTTAAGGAAAACGTCTGAGGAAAAAAAAAAAAAAAAAAAAAAAAAAAGCTAATACCTCTGGCCTGCCATGACTTTCACTTGCTTATTCTCAAGCACCATTCTTTCTTCCTTTAAACAATGATGTACCCAGGCAGCATATATGTGGGAACATAAGTCAGAAAAGCAATTCATTTTTCCAGTGCCCTTATGTGACTCCTTCAATGCCTGAGGAATCTGCGGGTGGATTTATTTTAAGCACACAAGCCCAAGCCGTGCAGTTCCTCAACTCCGCAGTACGCGATCTGATTCCACTCCCTCCTCCTCAGTCCTTACATTCTTAATGCTTAAACTGTGCCCTTGCGACTTTTCGGTTAGTTAAGAGATGTACAACATAGGGCAAAAATCAATCTTAATTAAGGCGAACTCTGGAATTATGATCGAAGGAAGGTACATTAGCCCAGTGCTTCCACACCCCCACACCCTGTTGTTATCGATGTTTGGACAGATGGGGAAAGTGAAACAGGAGTCAATACTTCGATCTCCTGTGTTCTCCAAGGATCTGAATTTTAAACACATCTATAATGAGTACTGGTGGTGTTTAATAAATACACAGCATCCCCTAAGAGTGGGTCTGTGTGTAAAAGATGCCAACAAAATCTCTGGGGCTTCTGGGTGGTGGTGGGGGGAAGATGACTATGATGGAGGTAAGTATGGTTCACCCGATGACTTTAATGTATGGAGACTCTATTCGCCAAAAAGATCATTACTCACAAGACTTCAGATTCTCTAAAGGAAAGATGCAATCTAGTAAAAACTATCAGTGTTGAGATGTTATTTCCCCGACCTAAATTGGTAGACAAGGGGTGACTCATCCTATACACCCTCTTCTCCTTACCTATAATCTATTTCAATAATTCTATCTCAAGGCCCCAAATTACAGCCCATTTTAAATTGGTTGAAAAAGATCACCTGATCAATAAGAAAGCAAATATATCTTCTCTCTGGTGTAACTGTTAATAACAGTCAGAAAACCTTGTTGTTTTTTTCTAATTTGATGGGGGAACTAAGTCTGTCATTATGGGGTGTCTGTCCTCTCTCCTTTATAGTTAAGGTGCAGAGAAACCAGAACAAAAAGAGAAAGTACTGAGTACATGTGTGTAGAATGGTAAAGGAAAAAATAAATGAATGGTGAGAGGGAGAAAGTCAATTATGGCATGACAACGGCTCACCTAAGGTCTAACTCCACTTATGTGGTTCTTATGCTATGTTCCCTCAGCAGTCTCATCATCTTTTAAACTTTTAAAATTTTCTCAAACTAGTTGGAGAGATCATCGTTAGTTGATTGTGCTCTATACTATCACTTCTTTTGTCAAAATTCTGCAATATTTTTAGCAATATTGTGGGTACTATGCTGGTGCCCCACACTTGGGTAAAAATGACAAATTTTCCATTTCAAGTAGATCAATGCATAGTTAATAAAACAGCTTAAAAGAACAAATGATAACAAAATGGTACATTTGGAATACAAAAACCAATAAAAGTCCCGAAAATAGCTTTGAAAATGAAGAGGTTGATATCTTAGTAGACGGAGTGCAAGACAAACCCACAAAGAGGCTCAGAGGTATTATATCATCACCAAAAACAGAAAAGAAAGAAAATCAAAAGCTTTTTGACAAGATGTCAGTGAAAAAGGTGAAGAAAAAGGTTAATCTTATCCCATTTGAAAAAGCTTAAAGTTATATCTTCACTCATATTTTATAGATGTAAGGATGAAGTTGCATGCACAATTAAGGACCACCTCCCTAATGGGAGTATACAAAATAATTTCAGGCAACTCATGAAAGTGCATTTACAAGGATGGCCTCAGAATGCATGGAGTATCCAAATGCTTCTCTGGACCTTCTGCAGACTGTTGAAACTCCTGTGGTGTGCGCAATCCGGCTACGTATCTACTACATGTGGATTTGGCAAAACTCTGTCATCTGCTCTTGGCTTATGGTCAGCCTAAGAACACCCATTTATCTTTGCTGAAAAGGGAGGAATTCCGTAGGTAGGGAATAATTTGACTTGGCATGGAGATAGGGAGTCCATCTGTCCATGACAAACATTTTCCCAGTTTTCTTATAGAACTGTAGTTATTTCAAGAATAATGAATCCTTGAAGAAGTTCTTCACAGAATACATAGAGATGATTAGCCGTTTTTAATAATATAATAAACTGTAAGAATGATTGACTTGCTGCAAGACCCTACTTTAGATATCAAATACTGTATTATTTATCTCATATATATTTTATTACTTAACTTTCCACAAATTTTTTGAGGAACAAACTATTATTGACTTCATCCTACAGAAAAAAATCGCTAATATTTGGAAATATTAAGTAACTGTGTCTAATTTACACAAACATTTATTATTAAGTAGGTGCAAATTTTAATTTTAATAATTTGAAAATCTAAATATATATAACATATATAATTTATATTTTATATGTATATCAATTTTTTGAGACAGGGTCTTGGTCTGTAGCCCAGCCTGGTCACGAATTCATTGGTGTAGGCCAGGCTGGCCTTGGAATCAGGACAATCTGCCTGCCTCAGCTTTCCAAATTCTGGGATTACAGTCATGTGCCACCACATTCAACTTTATGTGGTTCTGAGGAATTGAACTCAGGGTCTTGTGCTTGCAAGGCAAATACTTTAACGACTGAGCCATCCCTCCAGCCTCTATTTATTTATATTTCTTCTGAGGAAAGAAAATAAGTGTGTAAGTTCCATTTCAGAGATCTGCTAACTAAGAGCTGTTCCTGATGCTTTATTTTCACTAGCTCAGTTAATTGCCACAATATAAAGCTAAACCACTGACTTTTCCATAGATGATTACAAAACATTTCTGAAAATTCTAGGAGCATTAATTAGCATCTGGGACAGGCAAAAGGATGCCTTCCCTTTGTGAGATCACAAAATAAAGGGGGATTAAAGTTGAAAATGAGTTTAAGTCACCAATCAGACAGCCTTAAAATGGACAGACTCTCTAACTTGGGTTCTGTAGGTGGGTCCTATGCAATCACAAGCTTCTATGAAAATGGAGGTGGGGATCCAGCGAGAGAAGTGGAGAAAAGCAATCACGAGAAGGAAATTTGGTACTTAACTATTGGATTTATTTGAGGATGTGAAAATAAGTCCACAAACCAAGCAAAGTGACAGGTGTCTAGAAACTGGAGAAAGCGGGAAAACTCATTCCTCCTAAGGTTTGGAAAGGAAGGCACACTTCCACATCTTTGGCATTTCTCAGGAAGATTTATATCAGGTTCTTGGTACTTAGACTTCCATGATACTAAGTGTATATTGTTTTAGGTTAAAAAAAAAAAAAAAAAACGTGACTGCCTTTCTCAGCTGCCATAGTGCCAAGTCCAGCCCTGGGGAGAGTGAGGGTACCTGAAGGAGGTGCAGTGTTGGTGGAAGGAAATCCTCTGGACCACAGATTGCAGTGAGTCAGATGGCCACTGACCAGCTGCGGTTGTGTTTGTTTATACACCTTTCTTATGCAATTTTCAGTTTCCTTTTTGAGGGTGGGGGTTACAGTAGAGGATGGCTAGATATTCAGCAGAATACATGAATGTATTCTTTTTAATCACCCTGATCTGTGTTTCACATCCTGTTGTGGTTAGGATCTGGAGCGTTACCCCCAAAATCTCATGTATTTTAGTGTTTTGGATTGTCTATGGAACCATGTGCTGTTGGTAGATTGGGTCCTCATCTGGAGGGGTGGATTACAGTTAAGTTAGGATTAACGGCATGTGAATTAGGATTAAAGGCGTGTAAATTAGGATTAACGGTGTGTAGTGGCCACACCTTCCACACCTGGATGCAGGAGGGGCTAATCATTGGGTGGAGACCTGGAAGGATACATAAACTGCATCCTGCCTTCCTTGAGGACTAGGACTGAGACTAGGACTGGGCTCGACTGGTCTCAACTTGCCTTCCTGTTTGTGATTTTGTGAGAAGCTGCTTCCACATCTGTCTCTGCCATGTACTTTGATTTCTGCTGGTCGGCCTGAATGGATAATGACCTTCTGAAAGTGTGAGCTAAAATAAACCTTTCTTTTCCTAAATTTGTGGGTGTCAGGCATTGAGTAACAGCAAAGAAAAAAGTAACTAAGATACATCCCATTCCCATCTATTACAGAGATCAACTATCCATACCATTAAACTTATTTCTAAGAAATCATACAGCAAGCATAACATATCAAGTCTGGCAGAGACATTGTGATCAGCCAGTGCTCACACTGGCAGCAATTGCAGTTACATAAACCTATCATGGCAAATCACAAAGACACAAGGTGTTAGGAAAGTTTTCTTAAAACATAGCATGTTTTTAATCTTAAAGCAAAGCTTTATGTTAAACATTCAACACGGCATGTTTTCTTAAAAGACAATGTTTGCGGATGGGCACTGTACGTAGTAGTCAATCCATTGTTGCTTAATGGCATCTTTTGCCTACTGGGCCACCAGGCATCAGGGAGGGCCTGCTCTGTGTAGTGTCATTGTAAAAGGGGGGTCATTGACATCCCCCTATCCAGCCCCTTCCAACTCTCTCTATGCAGGCTCTAGTATATGGCAACACCAGGTCAAGTGTTGTGATAGGGGCAAACACAGAGGAGTCATGAGAGATGATGTCAGGTGAAGACTGAGAATCTTGGGGGGCTTTTGAGATTTAGGAACAAGTACAGAAATACGAGTGAACGTATAGACCTCGTGAGTAGGATCCAAGGCTACACAAGATATTCCAAGCAAATAGCAAGAAACTACCCAGTGACAGCAGTAGCGTTGTCACCAAAGGGTGGGGTTTTGGACATTTTGAAGGCAAATGGCAGACTCCCAGGGCTTTGCCTCTGTAAGTTCGGGCCATGACTGCCATTGCTGGCACCTCTAGATGCTGTGCCCAGGAATGGAGTGGGGTCCACGGGCTCCTCCACCATAGGACACTAATGCATCACTTTATAGCCATTTTGCCATTTCTTCCTCACACAATGTTGACATTGTTATTAATGCACTCATTTCATAAATTGGGAGAGGGAATGTTTGATTCTCTAACTAAATTTTCTAGCGCCATATACCTAGCAAACTGCTGTCTTTAATTTGGAAATGCTTCCTCAAGAGTCAAATCACATTTTCAGTGACCTAATAATTCTATCAAGTTTCTAGGGGACCTTTTGGTTGATTTTTAATTGAGTGTTTCAGAGAAATATGAATATTCTTAACTTTCCTTGTGGCCATTTCTCACAGAAAACCAAAGAACCCTTGTCGCTCCTTAGCAGGAGCAGGAGGCAAGAGTAAAATGAATACGGTAAGAGAAAGAGGTGCTGCAACATAAATGCCTCTTCTGCTGTATTTTATCCTTTCCCAAATCTCCAAATTTCAGCCAAAATATGAGATATGCTTGAGTGGGGCTTAGAAGAAATAAGGAATTAGAAGAAGGTCCTCCACAAGTTACCTCTGCTCTTGTACTTGGTGTAGACTCCTAGTGACAAAATAAATCCCTGGCACTTTCTAAGTACCAGCTTACTTCATGTGTGAGTTACTTGCACAGGTGTGGAGCTCTAGAACAAAAGAAATCGTTTAATTTTATATACTAGACCTTAATTTTTAAGGTGAAAAATGATGCAGAGAAAAAAATAATAACTTTTCCAGTACTTGTTACTCAGATATTTAAAAATATACTAAGCTATTTTAAAGGCATGTTCTTTTCTTCAAAGAATACCAGATACAGGGTCTTTGTAGAAGAGAAGAATAAAAATATCTCTATTCACATGAAATATCTATTTGTTCTCTTGAGAAGCCAGTGTGCCTATTTAATATTCCATTAAACTGTCACTCTATCATCCATCCATCCACTTTTACATCCATCTCTACATACACACAAACATCTGTCAAAACATGTTCCCCAAGCGTGTCTGGTACTAAAGATTCTCTTATATAAAAAGGTATAAATATTCTCTACTAGACTTCAATAAGACTCGGTGTTTCTTGACAAAATATTTATTATGTTCTAGGTTTGTTTTAACTTTATTCAGTCTAAAAATTTTAAATTTGTATGACAAAATCAACATAACCCACTGCTGAGATGATACGTGATAAAGAATAAAAGCAATTTTCATATAAATGTTCATCTGGTAATGGTGGTCACTCCCAATATGAATAAGTAATAAATGGATATTGCTGAACTGAAAAGTATAGTTACAAATATGACCTAAATAGGCTTGATGGTAAAATGGAAATCAAAGGAAAGAAGGAACTTTGTCACAGGTGGGTAGAAACTATGTAATCCATACAACGGAAGAAAAAAGCAGATACAATGAAGTGGCACTTAACGATTGGGAAAATGATAGTTACATGCACAATATTTGTGTAATTGAAGTCCCAGAAAGAAAGAGTAGACTGATGGGTACATACTTGACAAACAACAGCAACAATAATAATTCTGTAGATTCATGGGGCTCAGCAAATGCTGGATAAGGTAAATACAAAGAAATTCACTGAAGACAACAGGGGAAAAGGAAAGTATGCAGAGAAAGAAAAAGAATTGACAACAGTAGTAACAAGTGTGCATCATGATTTGGATATGGGAAGTCTCCCAATGTCTCATGCATTTGGAAGGTAATTCGATTATGAATGTTCGCTGGAACAAATGGGATAATCTAGAATTTCACTTGCTGTTAAGAGGTGTGGCCCAGATGGGAGGATCAGAACACAGGGATGCAGCTTATAGGGATGTTCCTACCCTGCCCTCAACTCCTCTCTGGTTTCTCTCTGCTCTCTGCCATGATGAAACAAGCTACTCACTCCTGCCTGGCCTTTCTGCCATTGCCAGCTGACCACACATGGACAGAGACCTCTGAACTGTGAGCTAAAATAAACCTTTATTCTTTGAGCAAGGAGAAAGTGATTAACACACTGTATTTCCCAAAAGGAGATTGGGAAACCGCTTGTCACCTTGACAAAATATGTATAGGCACAAAACACTCTACTTCATTGTAAACCTTAAATTTTGCACTTATACATATCAATAAAATGGGAAAAAAAGAAAATCGAATTTGATTGACTGTAGATTTCTCATCAGAACCATAGAAGCCAGAAGAAAATAGAATTAAAAGTATAGAATTAAAGGTATCTCCATTCCCAAATCTATACCAAGCAATAATACTTTTAAGGGACAATGATGAAATGAAGATATTTCAAGGTAAGAGAAAACTTGAGAGGATCCTATCCAGCTGCCCTGCTCAAAGGAAACTGCCAAGGGAATTTTATCAGAGAGAAGGTAAATAATAATACAGGAAAATTAGAATCATAAAAATGAAGATACAATGATAAAAATGATAAATGTCTGGATAAGCATACCAGACTATGGATTTCCTCATGATACCATTTGAAAATGTTTGAAATTAACATTTTAAAAATTGATGTGGCTGTGATCTGTACATACATATAAGAAAAAAACACAGAAAATGGAGGAAGAGTAAAAGTATATTCTGAGTGTAAGATTTCTAAATTCTACTTGCAGACTAATTAAGCAGAATATGAGAAATGATGCATGTATATTATCATCTGTAGAGCAAGACTAGCCACAACTATATACATACTACGTAATTTATAATGCAACATACACATTGAAATGGAACGATACAGTTTTGATGTAATTTAAAATATGGCCACAAAGGAAGAATAGAATAATGACACCAAGAGAAAAAAACAGAAGAAATGAACACCAAACCCGTGGTAGTAGAACTAAATGAAATCTTATTATTAGAAAAAAAAAAATCCATCTACCCAAAAAGCCAAATAAAAACACGTATTGTCAGTAAGAAGTTGAATAATCATAAGGCTCTCTACAGTGATTGGTACCAAAAAAAATCTATGTAAAGTTGTATAAGTAGGAACTGGGCTGTAGCTCAGTTACTAGAATGCTCGCCTAGGAAGAGGCATGAGGTCTGGGTTCGAACCCCCAGAACCATGTAATAGCTGGGTACGGCAGCACATTTCTCTAATCCCAGTACTAGCGAGGGTAAATCAGGTGGATTTCCATGCATTTGAGGCCAGCCTAGGTTACATAGTGAGTTCAGGACAAGCCTCGACTGCAGAGCAGGACCCTGTTTCAGGAATATATATATATATATATATATATATATATATATATATATATATATATATGTATATAGGCTGGAGGCTTAACTCCACAATTAGGAGCACATGCCTGGTAAGTGCCTGCCTGGGTTCAATTTCCCAGCATCTGGGCAAGGTAAAAATAAATGAATAAATAGAAAGTACAGGCCTGTACGACTGAGCCTGACTTAGAGGAAAAAAAAAAAAACTTATGAAAGTAGGATAAAGTTAAAAAATGGAAAAAAAAAACACATGCTAATCCAATTACTTTAAAAAACAGGGATTATTATTTTAATGTTGGACCCAATCTCAGAAACAAATGCAAATAACAACTAAAATAAATTAATAAAAAGCCCTAACAATGTGAGATCATAATAAACTTAAATGTGTATGCACTTAACAGTGTTAAAACCCATGATGTTAAAATTTAAAAAGAAACTTCAAGAAAAATAAAGACAAACTCACAATTATATTTTGAGAGTGTAACATCTCCCCTTAGTTAAATATATACTAGGTAGAAACAAAATCAACAACGTATAGCAGTATCAATACCATCAACTGGTAGGCTCTAATTAACGTTTGTAAAGCATTTCACTAATCAGGAGAAAAATGTACATTGAATTTAAGTGCTCATAGAGCATTCATCAAGGAAATTGTATCTTGAGCATAAAAAACAAACTTTTAAGATTTTAAAAACTGACACCATTAGAGCAAATTGAGGATTATGAATTTAGACTGACAATAACAAAAATTAACCAGGGAAAGTCAGAACATTTAGAAATTAAAACATGACATATGTGCTGGTAAAAACAACAATAACAACAACATCAACAACAACAGAACAAAGGAAAGCATAAAAATTTACAAAATATTTTTAAATAAATGAAAATAAAAAACATCAAACCAAAATTAGTAGCATAGCATAGGATTAAAATAGGCTAAATTTTTGATAGTACCAGGAAAAATATGTAATTTTTTAGAAGAATGAAATATCTCAAGTCAATGAAATAATTTTTTTACGTTAACACTACTGAAAAAAAAAAGCTAAAACACAAGCAATATGCTGGAAACAAATTAAAATAAGAAAACCAATGAAGTTTTAAAGATAAAATTGATTCAGTGAAAAGATCAATAAAATTGGCAAATATCTGCCCGATGTGGTGGTGCTAGCCTGAGATCTCAGCATCACAAGAGTCGGCACAGCCCACTCAAGTTCGTGACTCAGCAAGCACCTGCCTCACAGTAAAAACTTAAAAATAAATAAATAAATAAATAATAAAAGAAGAGAAATAGTGATGTAGGTAAGTGTGAAGGTCCTAGGTTCATTCCCTAGTTCCACAATCAATCAATCAGCCAATCAGTCAGTAAATAAAGAATAAATTAAACACATCTCTGCCAGACCTAATAAAATTTTAATAGAAGATTGAAATTATTAGCTCAAGAAATGAAAGAATGCCTACTTCAGTAGATCCAGAGAAGTTGAGAAGATAATAAAAGGTGAAACAATTAATTTTATGAGCAAAAATCAACAAACTAAATAACTAATACTTAAAAAACTAGAATCCACCAATACACATTCAAAATAAAAAATAAAAAAAGCAGAGACAGCCCTACATGTATAGAAATTAAGCCCAGACTTAGAAACTATCTGAACAATACATATCCAAGCTTATATGCATCTAGAGGAAAATTCCATCAAACATATAAAGAAAAATAGCACCAAGTCTACCCAACTTTTTCAAGGAAAAGAAAAAGGGAAAAAAAAAAGAATTTGAGATCACATGATATGCTGCTGAGTTTTAGGACTGAACAGCAGCAGCACAAAAGTGTATTCATGATAGTGAGGTAAAAAGTATAAAAAAAGTTAGTGAAAGACTTCAATAATTGGTGAGTTTGGTTTGTCTTACCATTGCTAAGTTGAGTAAAAGAAGCTACACTAGAAATAAGATATAAGGAAGAATTACTTGTATCCATCTAATGCCTATATGCAAACACCTGAACTCTAACTTTGCTGTTTTCTAGAAAGTTGCTAATGAATAGCGCTATGGCTTACCTTTGTAACTTCCTGATTTGCCTGTGCGTTTGCTGAAGAAAGCCCAGTCCTCCAGGACTCTGCCAGCTAATCTGTCTTCGGCAATGGGGCTCACCCTAGGTTCCAGTGACTTCTTTAGGAATGGCTATGACAGAAGATTTGACAGTGAGACACCAGAGGATGTCAGCTGCAAGTCTGAAGGGACATTATCCTTCTTCTCTTAAAAATGGAATGGAAGCAAAGAGCCGTCCTCTTTTATTTCATGATAATATTGACATCTACAGTAGATGCCCTAGAATTGTCAATAAAATTTTAAAAAAATTGAACTTAATTATATTGAAATACAATCAGAATTACTCTGATAGGAAAGCAGATGAGAAAGGAATAAAAAGAGGGAAATGGAGAGGGAAGGAAGCTGACTTCGACCCCATATCTACTAACAGAGAATTTGTTAACAATGTGTCTGTGTTGGCCAGGTTGTCTGGAAGCAGAGTGAGAAATGCAAATGAATTGGAAACATTTTTTAGTAGGTTTCCTCATTTTAGTGGTGTAGCCACAAAAATTCTAAAACAATTTTAGAGTCCTAAGTTACAGCTACTATATCAGATATTCTCTAAGATAGGGCAAATAAGTAAAAATGTTGACGCTGTTTAGAAAGGGGGATTTGCTTTGTGGACATGTAGGAACACAAAGGTAGAATGAGGAAGGAAGAAAGAACTCTGCAGGAATGAACTAGAGTAGAAATTATTACTAAGATTTATGATTTTATTTACTTGTTTGTAAGTAGTCATAATTACTTATGTTTAAGATTATATATATGTATACACACATGCGCACACACACACACACACACACACACACATATGCATGCATGTGTGCATTTCCTGGATCTTCCTGCTAAAATGGCTAAGGAACAAAGGACAGCCAAAGCACGCCTTGCACTGCGGTCTTGATCTCTACTATCTCTGTTTTGTATAAGGAACCAGGACTCCTAGGAGAAATGACTAATTCCCATGGCAGAAAAGAATAGGTACAATTGGATTTTAACACTTTATAATATCAGAAAAGAAGAAAGTGATCGAAAATGCTGAAGGTATGCAAAATTTAAGAAAAAAATCCAGAAAAAAACATAGGGAACAAGTACAGAAAATTTAGCACTAAGATTATGAAAGTGCAGCAATGAATACTAAACAAATGAAAGCCGTAGAACACTTGAACTAACAAACATCACTTGATGTAAACAGAAACAAGAGAGTAATAAGGTTGTTCTTACAGTAAAGTGCTGAAGGTCAATTGCTAAGTACAAAAGGAAGTCTCAAATTGGGAAACAGATATTCGATTGATGTCATGATAAAGTTTTTATGAGGAATCCAAGATTGTCATGCATATTAAATCCATGTGCTTGAATGGGAACTTGATGCTTTCACTAAACTTTCTCTTCACAGGCTACTTATTAGTTGTAACAGAGAAGAGAGAAAACAGACATCATAATGTGTAGAAATCAAGAGATATCTTGACTGTACAATTAAAATTAATATCTGTAATATGAGATGGACATCAAGAGGCTCCCTATGTGACACTTTGAGAAGGACACCATTGCCTCTGTCAGCTGAGGAGGAACAGTGTCTTCTTAACAAAAATAATGTGTAGGGATTTCTTTTTGTTTCCATAAACATCAATGTCATAAAAGGCAAAGCAAACGTGTCAAAGTGTTTTAGAATAAATAGATTAAAAATATAGCAATAAAATAGAATGGTTCAATTTAGAATAAATTGTTTTGGAAGGGTGATGGGAGAGGGAAGGATAAAAATTGCATTAACGAACAGATTTGGAATATAGACAGTACCTTAGGTAAAAATTACAATGCGTGTATGAATTTTGTGCAGATTACATTTCATGCTAATAATATAAGAACATATTTCTATTGTTATAAAATATGTATTTAGCATTAAAGAACCATCCATGCCATGCCTATTCATACATATACAAACACACATGCACATGCACATGTGAACACATCCATTCCCTGATAATGTTTTAGACTAAAATAGTTATGGGTGTGTGTGCTAGAAGAAAAAGAGGTAAAAGAGTAAAAAAGAAAATGGGATAAAGGTTACCAAGTAAATAGAAATAAAAGGTATAGGGAGTTTGTATTATTTTTATTGTTTTAACTTTTGTAAGTTTAAAACCATTTAAAATAAAAAGGAAAAAAAATAATTAACTATTCAAAAGCACAGAAAGCACCTATGACCCTTTGAAACAGATGGAATGTTTTTGTTTTTCACAATGCTTATGTTATAAATGTAATCACCATGGCAACAGTTTTGGGCACTGGGGCCTTTAGAAGGCATTTAAGTCTCAAGGGCCCAACCTCCATGAATGGATTGTAGTTATTACAAAAGGCTTAATGGAGGGAGGAGTCCTCTCCTTCTGCCAAGTGAAGACACCGCATTCCTCTCTCCTGGCCAGCTAAGCTCTAACACGGCATCTTGGACACACCCACCGAGGCCATTTTAGATATCGGTATCGTTTGCATTGTGCTTCCTAGACTCCAAAAGTGTGAGGAATAAACCGCCTTTCTACATCGATTAGTCAGTCTATGAGATTCTGTTATAACTTCACAACACTGGTCAATGCTGATGGAAAACTCAGCTGAAGCACACACAAAAAGATAAAAAATCATAAGGTATAAGTCTTAAGTACAGATGAAATATTCAAGAAGTTTTGTGTAAAATAGAGCATCGCAATAGAGCATGACTGGTGAGACAATTGGGTTAAAATAAAAATAAAGAATTAAAATAGCAAGTGAGAGTATGATGCAGGCAGGTGAGAGATTGTGTTTTGGAAAATTAAAAAATGAGTCCTGTAATAAACAAAGTGAGTGAAGTCATTAAACAGGCAAGAAAGGATAAAATCCCCTATGTAAAGGCAGCTGGGGGTGAGGAGAGATGACAAGGGTTCTGAGTCGAGGCGAGGTGATGGAACCCAGGGACAGCTCGCTGTCCTGTGCCAGCCACTTTGCAAGGTACTAGAGATAAAATGATGAGCGTGAAATAGCGCCTGCCTTTACAAAGTGACATTCCAGAGGAGGAGAATAAAGGGGCTTTCTTCTGTTTGTTTTTTCTTTATGTAGAACAAGGATTGAATCCAGAGTCTTGTGTGAAGCTATCTCCCTAAGCCTTTTTTAAATTAGTTTACAAAAAGGGTCCTGCTAAGTTGACCAGACAGGTCTTAAATTTGCCATCCTCCTGGGTCAGCCTTCTAAATTCTGGAATTATAGGTGTGTGTCACTATGTCTAGCAAAAGGGCCAGTTTAATATATAAAATACTATATAATGAGGCAGGGAATGCTTCACGAAAGAAGCATTGTACTATGCAGATGTATGGAAGCACGGGCAAGATTAGGTTAAAACGTGAGGGAAACACACCTCTTGGCCTGAGTAGGAAAGTACGTGGTGAAGTACAGAATGCATCTCGGTAGGATGGGACCATGACGTGGGAGGTAGTTTAAACAAATCACTAAATGAAGCACGACAGGTAAGTGACTTTCTTTGTTGTGTTAAAGACTGAGTATTCAAAAGAATGGTAAGTAGAAAGCAAGATCAGTGTGCTTTTAAAATAACCCTTGCTAATGTTTCCTGTGGTTTAGTGACAATATCTAAATGCTGAGGGATGCCTTCTCAGGTAATGGACTGAAGCTCTTACACTATAGAACCCTTGATCCTTAAGCAGCATTGTGAGCTAGCTGCTGTTACTACTCAGATTTTATAGTTCCTACCACATAAGTAAATAATTTACTAGAAGGCCACCATACACCAGGCACTATTCCCAGTGCTTGTGATTAACTAGTGAATACTTCAGAGTGATTTTCTAATTCTCCCTATTCCCTGTGATTCCGTAAAAGAATAGTGTAGTTTGAGGAATTTATGAGGAACAGAAATTTATATTTTATGGTATTGGAGACTGAGAATTTTAAGATCAAATCACCAAAATCTGGCTTGGTGAGAACTTTATGGTTGTGTCTTCATAGAACAGATAACAGAAGGTAAGAATAGCTGATTGGTTTGTGAAGTTTTGGGGTTTGGAAAAGTTTGAAGATGTTGGTAAAGAAACCCTTCGAATGCTGTGAAGCTAAATGGGAGATTCTGGTCAGAGCTAAGACCAGAATGCTGTGGAAGTGTGGATTGTAAAGGCTAGGTTCAAAGAGTTTCTGATGGGGATCTTATTGATAAATGGTCTAAAAATTTATATGTTTTGCTATTTTTAAAAGCCTGTTAGTATTTTTACCCTTCCTGAAGATTTTTCCTGAAACTGCTATGCAGGTCAGTGGACTATTTCATCTGATGGAATAAATTTCAAGGCTGCCCAATGTTCAGGATTCCACATGGGTACTGTTTGTAGCTGTTAGCCAGCTCTATATGGAAAGGCAGGAAAAAAATAGCAAAGAAAAAAGATGCGAAAAGTGTAAAGTTTGGCCGGACTGAAAGAGGCTTCAACGGTAGAACAAAAGAGAATATGGCTGGTAAAGAGATTAGCATTAAAAAGAAGCCAAAGGAATCAGACTTGCATAAAAAGAGGCCTTGGGGTTGCCTCAGGAATCAGCAAGACTCTACCCTTCACCAATTAAAGGGTAGAACGGCAAGCAAATTTGCTTTGGAAACAGATCTTCAGTAACTTTTATAAAACAGCCTAGAAAAATAAGCCTGCGAGGATTTCAGCCATCTATGAAGGCCATCATGCATGTTTAGGGGGCCAGGAGAAAAGTATTTTGGTATAGATCTGGAATATGCTCCAGAAACGTCATTATTTGGTTGTTGTGGAGTGCTGTTAAGAGGTGGGGCTTAGTCATAGGGGGAAAAAGGGGGGACTTAACCCGTAGGGGCCAGATTACTATATCCGGGCTGGGAGAGTATATTCTAACTCCACCATTCCTGCCTTACTTGACTTTCAGCCTTCCATGCTGTGATCAGCTCTTTGGCTAAGCCTCTGCCCTGTGATTTCACTACTGCCAGCTAGCCATGTTTGGACTGAGAGTGTCTGAAATCGTGAGCTAAAATAAATATTTCCTCCACTAAATTTTGATGTCATGTATTTGTCCCAGCAATGATCAAATAATACAGACAGATATCAAGGAAAAAGAAAACTATTTACCCATAAACTCTTCTAAATAAATAGTGTATGTATAAATTTCATCAATTACATAAAACAATATTTCATCAATATTTATGCTAACAAAAAAATTCCTAGTTGACATTTTGCAATGAAGTCATGAATATATTCCAGGCTATATAAGACATTCAGATAGGTAAAATATAACTTTACTTTAAAACTTTTATAGTTACCAATATAACACAAGCAAATAACACATAAGGATTTTCAGATGAGTGTTATGATCCAGGACAAAAATATGTAATAAAAAATATGTTAGCATAAGAAACATATTATAAAAAGGCAATACATTTATATAAAGGAGTACAGGGAATTTGATGTACGTGTGTGTGTGTGTGCCCTTGTCGTGTATGTTTTGCATACTGGTAATACAGTCAGAAGTATTTTTTTCTGTTGCATCATATGGCTGTACTGTCAGTTCTTTTACCTTTTTCTTTGTTTTTTATTTTAAGTTACTAAATTCCTCAAGATGGTATGGGACTTGTGATCCTCCTGCTCTAGCATCTGGAGTAACTGATTATCTGGGATTATAGTCATGTGCCACCACACCCAGCTAAACTATGTTTATTTTTTTTCTTGGAAAGAGAATATTGGGTATTTTTATGCTATTATTCACAGGATGTGAGTTATTTTGTTTTATTCAAAAGCAAATTAACTTGTAAGGAAAATAATATGAAAAAATATTACTAACTTTGATCTTTGTTAAATTCTCTTAGTCTCAACTTTGAAAAGAAGAAAGAATTTGGAGGTAGACTATGGACTCTCCCAACTGCTTGTTCTTGCTGATCTATCAGGCAATCAGGATTAATGAGAAAGTGTTTGCAGCCACAAGAAACTACATGCTATTTCGTGATATGTTAAGTTTCACATCCCATTTGAGTCCATTTAAATGGTAACAGAGTGCAGTTGAGTCGATAGGCTGTTAAAAATTCTTCATTAACTCTTCACTCTTCAGGAATGGCTTCTTTCATTGGCTATTTTAGAACTGATTTCTTCAGTACTTGAGATTTTCTATCACACTTCTTGGTCTACAAGTTGATTGGGTGCAAAAGAGGAAAAAAAAACGAAGAAAGAAACAAATACAACTCCCAATTGTGAAAGGAGAAAAGGATTTTAATCCATCTTCCTCAGTCAAAATTTTTGGAGAAAGGTCAAAAAAGTTTTATTTCTTCTCTTTCCTGCTTTAAAACCATAAACTTCCTGTTACAATCCACCTAAACTTGTTCTCTCTCTCTCTTTATAATGTAGCAATTGTCTTCTATGATGTACTTATTTGCATATTTATTATTATTAAATCGACTTTTTACTTCTCATGAGAAATGAAGTTTCTTGCAGATAAGATTAATTGTTTGATTTGTTCATATTTTCATGTGTCTAGGACAGTTTCATGCATTAGTTATTCTATAGAAAATGTGCTGTATAAATAAATTTCTTGATATTAAATAATTATGAATATTAAGAATGAAGAGATCTTTATTTTGGCACAAATTGATAGGTAAATATTAAAAGGTGTGCTGAGTCATAATTTTTTTTTTAGAATGTACAATTTTTCTAGAGATGGGTACAAATATCAGATTATACTTTGGATTACAAATTTACAGCACATGCATTTTGGGTGAATGAGAGAATGCAAAGTTCCATTATGATAGGCAAGATTGTGAAATTCAGATTTAAGAAAAAACAATCGTAAATCCTGTAAGAACCCACCAGTACCAAGCAAAAGTATAACAACAAAGTGTAAAGCAACCAGATAATATGAATCTTGTCTACTAATTCTTTGTCAGTGTATGTGCACCAGTAAATATTTTATTTATACTTAGCATAAATTCAGAACTAAGTTAATATTGAGTACAGAATGTCAGTATTCTTGAGGATTTCTATTCTTAAAGGACTGACATTTCAGAAAACATGAGTCTGAAGGCAGCAGATATTGAGTAAAATTGCCTTAGTTATATGTTCATTGCTGGTGCAGAATACCCAACATCCACAATTTAAGAGAGGAAGAGTGTATTTTAGCTCACCATTTCAAAAGCTCTCCGTGCATTCATGGGTGGCTACCAATGCAAGAAGCACGTAGAGGAAGCTTGAGTAGAGGTAGGTGGTTCACAGCGAGGCCACGGAAAGGCAAGTGACCAAGGAGGGGCACAGTGAGCATGTATTCTTCCAAACCAAGTCTCATTGATCTGCCCCTTCCCCGGCAAGTTCCTGTCTTCTGCCCCTTACAACCAGGCCCAGTTCTTACCAGCACGTAGTTTCACAGGCATGAGAACCACGGAGATTTTGGGGGACATTCTGGATCAAAATCATAACATTTCATCCCTAGCTCCCTTATGCAAAAATCTTTCTCTAAAATTTTTCAAAGTCTTAGTAGCCCCAGCACTACCAGAAAGTTCAAATCTAAAGCATTCCCTGAGACTTCAGGCAAATTCTTAGCTGTGACCTCCTGTGGAAAATAAAAGTTAAACATTTCCAATATACAATAGCGTGGTAAAAATTCCCAATCCAAGACAGGGGACTAGGAGGATAGAAAGCAATTGGAACAAAGAAAGCAAGAAAGTCATTAGGACAATAATAGAATCTTTCAATTCCATTACATCCTGGAGCTACATGTCTGCCGCCTGGGCCACACTTTGTGAGCTCCAAAGGCCTACCTCAAAACAAAGTAAAACCAGCAAAATACACATAGTACATTAGTTTGGATGATTGGCATTATGATTTGGATTTTGAATGTCCTCCAAAAACCTCATGCATATTTAAGGTGATAGGATAGTGGGGTTAATACATTAATTAATACATTGATTTCATGTGATGTTAAAAGATGTGGTGTGGTCAGTGAGAGTCAGCCACTGATGTTGTGACCTGAAAGTATATCTTCTTTCCTTTGTCCAGTTGGTCTCTTTTCTGGCCAAGATGGCATCAAACAGCCTTTCTTTCTCAAGCCCCTCAGCCATGCCTTTGTGCTATCAACAGCTGCCCATGAATAAACTGAGATGCTTGGACTGTGAGCTAAGACGAACTTTTCATACCTTCAGTTACAGTGTCAAATATTGTGTTCTAACAACAAGAAAATGACTAGGACAGAAATTGGTAGCAGAGAGGTGGTTGCCTGATTGTATGGTATAATGCCCTTAGAATTGTCTGTGGAAAGAGTTTGAGAACGTTTGGTAACACAGATTTTAAAGACCAAACTCAAAAGGCTTCAGATGGTAAGGAGAACTGTATTGGCGACTGGTCTAGAAACCATGCATGTTGCACTCTGACAAAAGTGTTTCTACATTTTGCCATGTTCTGACTCTTTCCTGAAATTGAGATTAAGGGCAATGAACCAGTTAATATGAGAAAATTTCAAGAAAGCCCTGTATTTGTGCTGTTGCATGGGTTCTGTTTACTGCAGTTAGCCAGCCTAGAGTGAAAATGAGGAGAAAACAGCAGAGCAAAGAATGCAAGAATTTTTCACTTTTGCCAGAAAAATAACAACTGTAAAGTTGCTGCCAATAGAGAACATGGTTGTTTAAGAGATTAGCACTAAAATAAATTAAGTATTTGACAACAAAATAATCGAAAAGGCACCTCGAGGGAACGTCAGATATCAGCAAGACCCCACTGTTCACCAGTTCAATGGTGAAAAACAAAAGATGTTTCTTCATCAAGAATATCTTATGGCATTCTGTAGAGTGACAGGACCAAGTGTTTGCCAAAGTTCCGAGTCGAGTCATGTAAGCAATAAAAAGCAACTCTGACCATGCTCCAGGGGTTGAAACTACTGCTCAAGTGAATAGCAGGCCTTGACATTAGTTGTGGTTTGGATCTGAAATGTTCCCCAAAAGCCTCATGTATTTGGATGTAAAGAATTATCTGTGGAACAGTGTGCTGTTAGAAGATGGGGCCCGGTCTAGGTGGATGAATTATGAGCATGTGGTGGAGTATGGGTTTATAGTGAAAAAAAAGGCATGTGGTAAATTATCAATTACAGTCATGTGCTAGATTATAGATTACAGGTGTGTGGTAGATTATAAATAACTGGCATGTAGTGGATTTGGGACTTAAACCTGGAAGGGGAAAAACACTGAGGTTGGAGCCCTAAGGGGTGGATCACTGGGCCATGACCTGGAAGGATATATGGTATTTTTCCCTTCTTCTGGTACTTGATTTGGCTTCCTTTTTGCCATGCCATGAAAATGCCATGAGAAGCTGCCTCCACCACTGCCTCTGCCATGTCCTTCCACTGTTTTTAAGCTGCCCACCCATGAACGGACTTGCGACCTTTTGGAAGTGTGATCTAAGATACTTTTCTTCCCCTTAAGTTGTGGATGTCCGATAATGAGTTATAGCACTGACAAAGTACCTAAGATGCCGTTGTTATACACTCAGCACTGGTTTCACAGTCACATGGGATGCAAGTGCTGTAGGATTATGGAGCTTCTGCCCATATTTTAGCAGAAATACTTATAGGCTGGGCAGTGTGAGTCTGAAAAGACAGTGAGTAAAGCTGTGAGGTGAGCTGAAAGTGCAGTGGAGACCCCAGAGACCTGGAGCTGCCTGGAGTCTGGAGCATCCTTTGAGGAAAGCCACAGGCAGTGACAGGAGTTTATTCAAGTGAAAAACCATCACATTTGCATCAGGCCATGCTATATGGGTAGGCAGCCCAGGGCCTTTGGAGATAACATCTTGCCACAATTTGCCACAGCTGCCCTGCACAGAGCTAAAGAACTTAATGAAGCTACAGGATTTAATGTTTGCCCTGCCAGGGTCTGGCCTTTCTTGGTGCATTTTTTTTTTTTTCTATTCCATTTTTGTTCCCTATTTGAGTTGGAATGTGTATCCTGGGCTGCAAATGTTTAACTATTCTTTGATTTTTCACACAGGCTTATTATAGCTCAGTCTTTGTCTTGAGCCTCAGATGAGAAATTAAATTTGAACTTCTTAGTAGTGCTTGAACTTAATGACTTTGGCCATTCTTAGAGATGGACTAAATTCATTTTTCATAATGAGATGGATTTGAGCTTTGGGGACTCGTGGGTGGAATGTTATGGTTTGGATCTGGAATATTTCTCAAAATGCTCATGTATTTGGAAGGTGTTTGGATTGTGGGGGTTAATTAGACCATGGAGGTTATTCTACTGCTTTCATATGTTGACGATGAGAGGGAAATCATTGAGCATGTGGCCTTGAAGAAGATATTCTTGCCCTGGTTTATGCTCAATTGCTCTACAATCTAGCCACACACTTTAACCTCCCAGTCCCTTCTATTGTGTGACATTATGGCATTGCCAGATACCCATAAGTTGACTGAGACCTCTGAATTGAAAATCAAAATAAAATTTTCCTCCTTTAAGTTGTAGGTGTCAGGTACTCTGTCTCATGATAAAGTGATTTAAAAAGTCACTTCTTAATGACTTGTATGGCAGAGTGTTTGCCAGATAAACAACCACAGAAGGAAAGTTAACATACATGATCATATTCTGACACATGGACTCAAGGAGGGTGTACATACATATAATGGACTTGCCCTGATTTCTTTGCCAAGAAAAAAAAATCCGTTTATTTATATTTGTTGTTTTAGCACTACCTAATACACTCAGTTAAGTGGCTGTCTTCAAGAGTTAATGCATTTCCCTTAGCACCTGTGTGATAAACTCACTGGGGAAAACAAGATACCAGATGTCTATTTGAGAAATTTATAATGCAAGTAATTACTCATATTACATTGTCATATGTGAGTTCTCAATCATAAATTTGAAATTTAGCCTCTCAAAATATTATATGAAAAATACAGACTCTATAGAATAATAAATATGAAAAAATCAAATTTCAAGTTTGACTCCCAAATTAATATTAGAGAAGCAGAATAATTTTTGACATGCAAAATCAGGAAAGAGAGTATAAGGAATAAAGAACACATTTTAATTGCAAGTGAAGCTACTTACCTTATTTTCAGAACAAAGGTAAGATTTTTAATCATATTCCTACACCTTTCTTCTTTTTACCTCCTGTAATTTCACAGCTTGTTTTTTTCTGAATGTCATGATATTTAAAGTTAATTCTCCAAATTTCCACGAACACAAATAAAATAGAACAGATTAGTGCAATACATTTTTTTTTCTTCGTCACTTTTTCAAATCTGAATTCATGCATGTTAGGGGAAAGACGTTGTAGACAAAGATTGTTAGTGGGGCTCATGGGACCTTTTTTCTGGTTTTGAATTCCTAGCAAACAGACCGCTGCATCTCTGACAGTGAAAATAGCAGATGGGATTAATTAATTGGGTGACAAGTCTTCAGACCTACCTAAATTAATATTTTTCTGCAAACAATGTATTCTGATATCATAAAATGAAGTGACGTTTATTGAAATAGATTTAGGTCTTGATGGTTTTCAGACTGTGTTGGTAGTTGGTTTGCTTCCTTAGAGGAGCTGGCTTATTATTCGTGTATTAATCTTTCTAATCAATTTTTGAAAGAAAATAAAATTTGTTTGGCGTGCCAAGTTTGTCCTAATCTCAGAATGTTCTTTTACAGCAGAAGTAAAGGTGTAGAAGATTAATTTACTGACAGAAGTTCATCTCAAACACAAATACCCAAGGAACAATTCTTTATCTTTTAGGCAATAGCAACAAACCAGAATATCAGCTTAAAATCTTTGCCCAGTTCTGCTTAATTCAAAGATCATATCTTGTCAAATGTATCCCTATATCATAGATTAAGAGAGAGACCACAAATCAAAAATTTTTAAATTATGTAACTATCTCCTTCTTCCCAACCATGAAATACATGTTTAATTCTAGAACCCTTGTAACAGCACAAAGGAAATAAAGGTTTATACAAAACTGTAAGACTAATATTGCACTTTGAATAAGGGAAACATCTTACTTTGAAGCCAATCTGAGTTCACCAATGAGAAAATTATGCAGAAAGATCACACCTTTTGGGGCATCTTTCAGAATTGTCCTGCACACTCCCACTGCTGGCATTATGAACTCTATTTATACTGAAAAGCCCTTACACGTAAATCCCCTCAATATGTTAGTCAAAGAACTGCATAAATTTTACAGTTAAGGAGGGCACCGCCCTCTCTCATAGTACACAGTGATGTCCTACGGAACTTAAGAAGAAAAGTTTCTGCTAAAATCAGTAAATTATTTTTCTTAACTTGTGAGAAATGTCATCTTAGAGACGAAGAGCCAAACAACACACCTGCTGCTAATTTTTAAAGTTTTGGAATGTTTAAAATTTTTACATTTTATGGTGTCCTTGGGTCTTATATTCTCCTTCTAGTCTAGTGAAGTCTATTTTCCCCAAATTGTGAATACATATACGCCGACATACATTAAATTCTATTAATTAAATTTATATATTTTTTAATCTACCAGTAATCCCACAGAAAAGAACTCTGGCTGAAAGAGTAAATTATTTAGGTCTCAATTCTTGAATTAAGAAGAGGTCCCTTTTTACTTATATAAAGCATAATATATACATATATATATATATATATATATATATATATATATATATATATATATATATATATAATTCACAGTCCCCAAAACTGTGGAGGAAAACCTGTCTCATAAATAAATAAATAAATAAATAAATATTTTTAAAAACTTTTTTCTTTTTCTTTCTTTTCTTTCTTCACTTAAATTTTTCCTTTTATCTTTCATTTGTGTGTCTGACTCAGAACGATGATTTTCTTTACTCAAGTGCTCTAACTTCTCAATTTTAAATTAAATGTAAATTGATAGTAATAATTAGTTTTCTTATGAAAAAAACATGCAGAATTGATAGTCATGTAACTTAGTCAGAGAAAGAAGAAATCAAGGAACAAAACTTGAAGCAAACTTTTTCTCTTTTAATCTCCTCTGCAACAAAATGTGTTGAATATGCAAGTGAAACAGTCAGTTTATTAAGGACTGTTTTAAGAGTACAGTATTTTATGCCATGTTCCTGCTTCTGAAATCTCCATTAACTCATTCCAGCCCCAGGGGTACCATTTAGCAAATTCCTACTTTAGTCAACCAGCTAAGTAATGCAAAGGAACTTTAGAAATAACAAGGGGAAAAAATGCTACAGAATAATTTTCTAATTTCAGCCAAAAATTCCCATTTTTCTTCTGCTAAATATTTTATTCTTTTCTTTGCTTTTTAGAATAAGATGAGAGCCTTCTGCTTCTATCAGTTTTGAGGAGATCTAATAAGATGTATATTAGTAAAGAAATGGAAAAGAATATTTATAACAAACACAAGAAATAGGTTTTTACTGGGTCAATTTACTTAGCTTCTCTGGGCATCAGTATCTATTTTATGTCACAGATTCTGCCACTCTTCAAACATTACTTCCTTCTGTCACTCTTCAATATTACCTGCTTCTAACTCATATTAGAATAAAGATTCTTTGAGCCATTACATTTAATATAACGCTACTATAGCAATTCTGCAACTCTTCTGTTTCCCCACAGCCAGAATCCTGATATATTCTTACATGCTTGATTCAGATGAGCCTTCCTGATGTCCTATGATCTGAAAGTAAAAATAAGTAGAAGTCTAGAAATTTAGACTTACTAGTCATCACTCTGGTGTTCAGGCTGGTCTTGGATTCATGGCCACCTCTTGCCTCAGCCTTCTGAGTGCTTGGATTACAGGTGTGCACCACCATGCTCAGCTTATGTGGTGCTGGGGAATCAAACTCAGGTACTTAGCGCTTGATTTACTGCTAGCTAGGCAAGCGCTTGAACCGCTTAGCCATTCCTCCAACCACTTGCAGTCAATTTAAAGCTAACAACCAGGGATAAGGAAAGACTGCATCATCTTTGATAAAGGAAATGTTGATAGATACAAAAAAAAAAATTGTTGGACACTATTTTCTGAATGTTTGGCAAATTTGTGATTTAAATCATACATGAGTATGTACAGTTTATAAATACTGCATAGAGACTATTGTGAATCAAATATTCCAACATACCTTAAGAGACAATCAATACGTAAAATCATGTCACTCAATTAACACCACTTCTTTAAAAATTTATGAAGTTTTTTCCTTCAATACTTCTCAAATAACTTTAAAGTGAACCACGAGATGTATTATTTTAAGCTTATTATTTGAAACATGTTTAATGTACATATGCATTTGTCTCATCTTAAAGCTAAAATGTTGTAATATTTCTACCCCAAGTAGCAGACTTAGACAAAACTACATTTTCAAAATATAACACTCTAATTAAAATGAGTATTTATAAACATACATTAGATATTTTTGACATTTACCCCATTGTTCTTAATTCTATAGATTTCCAAAAGTATATATAATCTTAAATAATAAAAATTGTGCAGCTCAATTTAAATGGTGACACAGATATTTTCTGGGGAAATGCACAATAAAATACATTAATTCTGTATTTGTATAAAAGTAATTTATTTTATTCAAGTGTTCTGGGGTTTGTGTTTGCAAGTACTGATGTGCTGTGTTAGGTAAGGAGGATTCTAGGCTATTTGTCTCTCCTCACTCTTACGGAGAATAGCTGTTGGTGATGGCCTACAATTCAGTTTGGCATACACTAAACTAAATTTTATTTTTGCTTGTCTTTTGTCATTCACCTTTTCCTAAATGCTCCAGAAAATTCTATTTCTGTCTCCGGCTCCAGAAGAGGAACTGATTTTGCTAAAATAACTGTGCTCACCTGTGATGAATGGTCCAGAGATTAAAAGGTTACTAAAGTGTGGGGCAAATCAAGTGCGTGGAGATATTTGCTTGAAGCTTTTAGGAGAAGTAATTTATTTTGCGATATCAAAATTGACTAGCCTTATCTTTCTTCTGGATGTGAACAAGGGAATGTATAGTTACCAGATTCTGTTGAGTGATGTCTTATACCATGAAAGGCTCTGATATTAGAATGAGATAATGTATAATGCAAGGTTTCTCTGTAGGTTTTATTATATCACTAGATTTAGCCTCATAAGGAGCTTATTCTTCTCATCCTAATTGTCAGTTAATTCTATTTAGTGTATAAAACAGAATTGAAGTTTTTGTCACTTGTAATACAAATCTGCACAACAGACTCTATACCAATGGTCGCTGTTCAGAGGACGACATTGTACTGGAAAACACTGAGAACATATTCTGTACCTAACTGATGTATTCATTCTTCTTGCTTTAGTGAAAAGAGCAAGCCAGAAGAAGACAGAATTAATGTAGTGGAATATCTATTGGAAGTTCCTTCTAGTAGAAAATTATTAGGATGATTGCCATACCTTACCAGAAGCAGCAAAAGTGTCAATTTATTTAAAGCTCATACCTCAGAAACAAGTCTGAGCAAGCCAGTAGGTAACGTTTGGAGAAAACTAGAATATAAAAGTCAAAAATACCGACTTGATTTCATGTCGTCTATAGAATTTAACGGCTCATGCCATTAGAACACTTGTACTGTTACTTCTACTATCTTAATGTGTATGTATGGGAAATCCTTGAAGAATTTATAAAGTGGCTGTGCATGATCTCTGCGCTCAAATGTTTGTCTTTCATTGTTCTGGGGTGGAGCCAAGGCATCTGCTTTCTAACCACCTCCCCAGATTATTCTGCTGCAGGTGTTCCAGGGAGTACATTTTGTAAATACTGTTGTGGAGTAATGTAGATGTTAATTTCATTACACCTGAAGGATTCTAACAGGGTCCCTCACCAGATGCCTGGTTGCCCTGGGCTTGGCTGAACAAAAACATTCCAGAGAGAGCTGAGTTCACTTTTCTAAGCTTCCTTGAGACACCAGGCAATTAAGTGATCAACCAAAAACTAAATATGCCAATGATGAGAAGGAGAAAGACAGAGCATTTGTCTTCATAGCAAACCGGAGTCAAACTCTTGAAAGAGGTTTGCGAGGCACATGCTTCCTTTTCCTCAAGCGAAAAAGAGTTGCCTTTGTCCCGTGGTTCTTTCATTTACTTGTCTGAGTTTTGAGGAAAAATAAGACATTGCAAATTCTGCCTCTTTACCGGAGAAAGGAGCCAAAAGAAATGATAGATCAAGTGCACATCAGTTCAAAGGTTATAAAAAGCACAAACTTTACTGTGTGCCTCTATTACTTTTATGTTTTTGGGCAAAATACCTGACATCAAGTGAAGAAAGATTTTTATTTAGCACAGAGCTTCAGGAAGTTTCATGAAGTCCATTCCTGGGTAACTAGCAATGGTGGACGCACATGGCAGAGGCTGGAGAACTATTCAAGGCATTGCAGATAGAAAGGCACGAGAAGCAGTAGTGGCTCAGCTGAACTTTCCCAGAAAGAAGATGCAACAGTGTTTTTTCTTCCTTTCTTTACTTGGTACAAGCTGCGAGCTGAATGCTCTGCACACTTAGGGTGGGTGCCCCTCCCTCACTTGCTGACCCACAAGCCAATAACACACCTGACAGCTCTGCCCTGAATGCTCCCCAGTCTCACCAAGTTGACACAATCCCTCCAGGTCAAGCCCCAAGCACCTGCCTTTTCTAGCCAGGCCCCATATGGTTTCATTGATATCCTACTGTATTCAAATACATGAGGCTGTGGGGGGACATTCTACGTCAAAAGTCTAATACTGCCACAAGTTGAAGATAGAACACCAGCTTCCATCTACATTTTAAACTTCAGGAAAAGGGTCAATTACACTATTATACAATTGTTGTGTTGAAATTATGATGGTGAATTGTCCTTGAACTTTCTCTCAAAATCAGGATCAGGTGTTTATCTTAATATGTCTATATTTGTACTTGTTAAAATGATACATTTAGTTATAGATTTATAAAACAAAAAAGTTTAATCTAGATTCAAAATACTGATACACATATTATCCAAGTACATATGTTCATTGCTTTGCAAGAGTATTTCCTTAGGATCATTGTTATAATTTATAGGAAACATATTCTAACACTGTGTACAAAAACTATCTTATATATTATTTAAATAAACATTTATTAGGGTTTTTTACATTTAACTAAATAATTTTTAAAAGAAATGTTAATAATGGCTGGTGTCTAATTCCCTAAATATGTGTAATATACACTATGAGTTCATCTCTATAGTGTGCTACTATAAATATTTCAATTTTATAATAGTATTATTAATAATAGGAAGAGAAAAATATCTATTACTTTTAGTGTTTACTATTTGCCAAGCACTGTTTCTAAGGCCTTTGTGTACATTACTTGGTATGAGAATTAATATTTTATATGACAAAACATACAAGGCTTTGATTCCAAATATTGTTATGTACATATCAGCAGATAATCCAAAAACAACCATGAAATTAAATTTAGGCAGACTTAGTCCTATGATAAAAGTAAATCTTTCTATAGGAAAGACTATTGGTTGCCAGCAAAAAAAAAAAAAAAAAAAAAAAGTATTACTCTGTTACTTAGCATTAACATGAATATTTATGGGGTGGTCATGATCATCTTCCAATTACTCATTTTAAAAAAACCCTGAGAAATACAATGATTATATTTTTAAGCAAGTAGAAAAGGAGGGAGGCTTGATTCCCTTTTGTTACCTCTGTATTACCGACCTAGGTTTTATATGAAATATGGAACTGAAAGAAGGAGAAAGTTTGCATTTCACAATTAGCCTTGAGGTTAACAAAGCAAAAAGAAGATAGAAAACAGCTGACTTCCTTCTAAGTTCTGTTTTCTCTGAACTTGAAGGAGGATCAGAAAACAAGTATGGAGGCCTCATGTTAATGCGCTCCTACAAGACTCCGGGAGGCTGGAGACTGGAATTGTGTGAGGCGGGGCAAGGGCAGCCTGCCCAGCAGCCCCAGGGGGCTCTGAAGAGGAGGGAAGATCAAGGAAGGCAGGACTTCACAGTGCCTACCCAGGACAAGCCTTTCATCTTCCAAGGGATGTCCCTCACATTTCTTTGAACCCCTAGTGAACTTGAGCAGAGAACTGAGACTTTAGAAACTTCTCTATAGACAAATGATTACAACTTAATAACAGCATTGTTGAATAGTTAGATGCATTCCAATAAATACTGGGCATTGTGGCTTATGTTTTAAATATATTTTGTAGATTTAAAAAGCCATAAATGAACCAGTGAACTGTAGTGTCAGGAAAAGACTTCCTTCCTAATATGAGAAAAGGAAAGATCAAGGTAATGAAGGAACTATCTCAGTCTTCCTCCTTCTCTCCAAAGTAACTTAGAAGACTTTGGAACAGAATGATCTTACATCTTAACAGGAATAATTTATACTTGTAGAAAGTTAGAATTTTGCACATTTTTTTTTCCTTTTTAGTCTTTCTCTAAAACCTTTACATGGTGATTTTTACCTGCCCAAATAGTTCTAAAACCACTACTAAAAAATACTTACATATATAAAATTGCTACCTTGGGTCTGATCAATTATGGAAGAAAAGCTATCATTCTCATACTCTTAAAAATGACATTTTCAACTGCCTCACACAGAGCATGCCCCAGGGGGTTCTTGGAGACTTAGAAGTAAAAATTATCCATGTTCATTTCTCAAAGTTTAGAGGTGTGAGACAGATTTTCCTTAAGTGTCTTTACCAAAAATTTCAAAAATAATCCACTCTAACTTTTTACACATGACATAATACTCAACCACACTCTTTTCTTCCTGGCCAGGAATACATTTACTATTGATGTAAGACTTGCCCCGAGGCATTCAGGAGTATTTCTGTCAAAGGGTAAAAGGTAAAGAAGAGGGACTGTGCAGGATTTACTGAAGTCAATGAACTCAGGTTAAATGGTGACAAAAGGAATGAAAATGTAAAGAGAACAATAGAAAATGAGAATTGAATAATATATGTATTATCTTTTATACCTGCACACGACAAGAAGAAATTAGAGAAAGTATATATTAATAAAATACTAACCTTTTCAATAGTCACATGCTTATCTACAATTAATAAGAAAATTTTTAAAAAATGGCATAGTTGAGCTTAGATAGCATGAATTCTACCAGTTGCAAATACCTCTTAGAGAAAACTAGGTCCATAACAAAGGACTGGATTGTTGATGAGAAGACAGATAAGACAGACAAGACATCATATATATATATATATATGTTTAAAATAGACCAGGAATTCAGTAAAATCTACCCACTTTAGGAAAATCAGGATATACTACAGTGAAGTTTTGTGTAGAGTCCTGAAGAATACACACTCACGCACTTGAGGCAAGTACTTAGCCAAACTTTATCAGTAATGGAATGTGTTTTCTAGAAAACATCAAAGAAGAATTTGTAGAACTCTTTCATTTATAGCTTGAGAAACACTGAGATGTAATAATATCCAGATTAATAGTTGAGAAATAAGATACCCAGAATGCCCTTTCTACAGCAATTATATTATATTGACAATATTGAATTATTTTAATATGTCAAAATAATATTGCTTAAGACTTCAGGGCTCATTAAACTAGAATACGATAGTACATTAGGTAAATGGCAATTTTACCAGATGTCCTGTTTCAGAAATCTTTTCATTAATTACTGTTCTCGATGTTGGGTAAGCTTAGAGATAAATTATATCTCTCCTACTTAAAAGGGAACCTCAGGACTGACCACTGCTGGGATTTCTAAAAATCGGCTTACCTTCATAGCAACTTGGGTGGCTCCCTTGAATGTGCCCCCCCTAGTTTACTGTTGCCAAGCAGGTTTCCACCTGACCAAACAGGCTGTACCCATCTCTCAGCACCCTTAAGTCTATCTACTACCAACTCTATTTTTGGTATGTAATTATAAAATCTTTCAGACGCATAACCCAAATAGGAACCTACCCACACATAGATCGAAGAAAATCCCAATCTCCTGTCTATAGACTTCCAAAATAATCCCAGTACTCTTGGTAAATTGGAATATTTTAGTGCTAAATGAATAATAAATACTTGACATATGATTTTCTGTTTATTTTATGTGAACCATTGTCTTTGTTTCTCACACATTTCTATATAATGTGAATTTCTATGGTTATACCCAAAGTACAAAATGAAATGCTAAAATGCAGGAAAAAGTATAATTTTCCCAATTTTCAGAGTTATAAGCTGTAATTAGTTTTCAAACATAAGCCCTTTGTTTTTAGATCCAAATGCAAACACATTGTCGTCAATGTATTAGCTTTGCAGGCCTCCACTAATCGCTGCTGCGAAACTTGACATATTTGTTTTTTCACAATCCCTGAAAGCAGAAGTCTGAAGTAATTATGGCTGGGCTGAATCAAAGCACAGAAAGGCTGTACTCCCTTTGGAGATACTAGAGGACAGTGACTTCCTGTTACTAGTGTCTGGCGGCATTCTCAGGTAGTGGCTGGATCAGGTGCACGTCTGCCTACACCGTCATCACACTACCTGCTGTTATTCTGTTTGCAGACCCTCCTCTTCATTGCTTTCTCCTTCAAGAACATTTAAAATTATATCCACTACTCACCTAATAATCCAGGATAATCTGCTTATATTGACAACATTAACTTAGTCACACACACACACACACACACACACACACACACATGCACACATTCTCATATGCTCACATTCCAGAGATTAGGAACTGATATTTTGCGTACAGTATTTGGTGCACTATAAAATACATTCTTTTTCATAAGCTTATTATATCCAATTTAAGACTTCAATGATAATCATTTTTCTTCAGTTAGTTAAAAAGAAAGAAAGCAATGTCTGAGGTGGTTGGGGATATTCTCAGTGGTTAGAGAACTTACCTACAAGCTTAAGGACCTGGGTTTGACTCCCCAGCACCACATAAGCCAGGTGTGGTGGCGTATGCCTCTAATCTCAGCCATTAATTGGCTGAGGTAGGAGGATTGCCATTTGAGGCCACCCTGGCTCCATGGTGAATTTAAGACCAGCCTAGAATACAGAGTTGCAGTTGGAAAAAAAAAAAAGTGGAAAGGAGGTGGAAAGGAGAAAAGCAAAAGTGGACTGAGACATTCTGAACACACAGCCCAGAGTTTTTGTTGGCTGCATTAATATTTACCCATGTTTTGAAACAGACACCTGGGAATCATAATGGTCACCACCCTTTCTTTCCTTCACCAGTCTGGTGAAGATGACCCATCTCCAATCTGGTGGTTTGAGCTTTTAAAGAGTTCTCAAATCTATCAATCAGTGACCCTACCTTGCCTAAACTAACATCTCCTACCTGGATTATGCTACTAGGCCACTGATGAACACTCAAAGTCTATCTTTCTTAATATATTCAAAGTTCCTTGTATGTCATAGAACTTAATAAACTAAAGCAGCCATTCTCTTGAAGCAGTGTGATCAAGGACTGTAGTAATATTTTACATATATAAAAATTCTCAAGCCAGATATGAACTACTATCTTAAAGTTAAAATTAAAGAGAACTACAATATGAACATCCTAATGATACAAAATATGTGGAAACACATTTTTATATCAAGCTAATGTTTTCTCATAGAAACATTTCCATTAAAAACAAGGATGAGTGAGCTCGTGTCCTTTGTTGAAATTTATTATAAGATTTACTAAAGTATATTAAGCTCTTGCAAGAAACGACACATATGGGATGACTTTTATTTGAAACTTTGTTTCTTATTCCAGGGTTCATCAAGCTGTTTCATATTTATTTTTCTGATTAATGATATGTCAAAATTCTAATTCTAGTACCAATTTATGGTGTGTTGGCAACTGGAGAACGGAACTGCAATATAGACAAAAGGCAAAATTGATTTTTATCCATCTTCTTTAAATTCCAGCAAATATTTCCCAAATGTGCTTTTCTGCTGCAACCAAACTAAATATTATAGTCTTATATTTCCCAACTATTAATTATGTCACATTAGAGAGTTAAGAATTCCTTAAAGCATCACAATATGATGGAATGATATGATTTAATGTGTCAGTATGAATTAAAGGTTGTACTGCTAAGAGTCACTTTCATTACATTTTGCCATTCATAAAAGCACACCGTAAAGTCGAGAGGTTATTGAGTACATATGAGTTTCACAAGAATTTTAGAAATGAACATGAGTGCTCAGAGTTGATGTAAAATGCAATATAACTAGGTGGTTCCATGGCACATGGATCCCATTCGAAATGGAAAGATAGGAACTAATGACAAATAAGCAAAAATAATAATGGGAAGAAACAAATAGAGAAAGAAAATGCATGGAAAAAACCACAGCTCATGTATTCAGGACCTGCAACACTTATTTCGCCTGTTTAACAAGTAAGATAATATCTAGAGACTTCTAAAGAAATAAGCGCTCCTTCCAGAGGCAACCACAGCACCATCAAAATTAAGACCCGAAATTGCTTGTGTTTTCAACCCTCTTAAGGATTCAGGGCATGAACTCTTGAGTCAGACAAGAAAAATAACTATTGGCGTTTGTGCTAAAATGCTAACAGAGCTAACTTCTCATTTTTTTTATATCAAATGTTACTAAGGAATAAACCTAAAACTTGTTTGTAAAGATTAATGAGTGTATTCTTCCAGACACAACCATCTTTGCCTCCACTCGTATAGTTTAACCGTGTTTAAAAACACCCTCTTCATACTTAGGAATCTTACCACCTTATAAGAGATGACAAAATTGTTATTTCAATGGTATTTATCAAACAAGACTCCTTCGAGACCTGATGATAATAGGGTTTGGGATGTTGACTACAGAGAATGTTGCTTGGTCCTTTTCAAATCACTGCTGCTACAAGTCATCTTATTCTACCAGGAGTTTCCATATACGATGGCTAATTGGTGACACAGAGGTTCACCTTCCTTCCATTAGTCAAGGAGAAACTGGAGTCCTGCATGCACAATCAGTACATATCTAGGGATTACGGCAGAATAAAATGGAATGTGACTCCAACGGAGAGTCTGAACTTAAAAGTTTGGGATACCTGATTAGTTTTTCAAAGAGGATTGAGTTTAGCTATAAATTTGAGGGAGAAAATATAAGCATTCTGCAAAGCCCAGAAGTAAAGCTCATATCCCATGCAGAACTATCTGAGAAAGTTGTGAGGCTTTTTCATTTGAAGTAATTTATTTTCAATCTATTCTTTTATCCTCTTCATTTCTTTTTGAGAATTATCTTTTTGTTTCTGGGTACAGGTGTCTGGGAAAGTTATTTTTGTAGGTCGTTTTACAGATTAAAATATAATGTAGCTGAAGTTCTTATAAATCAAAAGACCGTTTGCTATTCTCCTGATTAAAAAAAATACAGGGGGTCAGTTTTTGACACACACATTGTGGATCCCTCAGAGCTCTAATGAAGTAAAGAGGAAGGAACATAGGAAGGGTATTCAATATCCACCTGAATGACCATACGACTCCAGTTACAAGTTGGTTACTGTTGGTTTCTTCTTAGTGTCTGCTAATTCCCACCTGTGGTCGTCTAGCCAACTCTTGGTGATCTGAGCCACCATGATCTTTTCAACATTGCACTTTTACATGTGCCTAGACAACATCTGAGAATTTATGTGGAAATGGACAAAACAATAACCAGTAGAAAAAAAAAAAAAAAAAAAAAACTCTAAGCCATGCGAATACTCTCTAACATTCACATATTTGTTAACAGTTAGCCTTGAATCATGTTCAGTTTGAAAA
Source organism: Ctenodactylus gundi (assembly GCA_004027205.1). Taxonomy (NCBI): domain Eukaryota; kingdom Metazoa; phylum Chordata; class Mammalia; order Rodentia; family Ctenodactylidae; genus Ctenodactylus; species Ctenodactylus gundi. The sequence goes on along the minus strand of PVKB01005572.1, from coordinate 18,008 downwards.
ACAGCTAGGCATGGTGCGGCTTCAATGTACTCTGGATTGTGAGAGAGGAGTGTGGCAGACTGAGACAATCTTAGACAATTTAGCAAGACCTTGTGTCAAAAAATATTTTTTTAAAAAGACTGGGTTCATAGTTCATTGGCAGAGTATTTGCTCAGTGTCAGCAAGACCCTGGCTTCAGTCCCCAGGACACAATAACAACATAAGCAAATTATTGCCTCATAAGATAATCAGAGACTATTTTCAGGAACAACATACTTAAAACATTTAATTTCCCCGTTTTTGTTTTCTTGACTCGATGTGAGCATAACAATAGCACCAAAAAATGTAAAAAAAATTACAAATTATTTAAAAGAACAAATATTAACTCTTCTTTATTTCCGGATCGTAACATGTATACATTCAAAACAGAAATAACTTCTACTGAAAACTTTGATACATTTTATATAGGTTTGTTGTAAGAGAAAACTCTGTACCTTAGACTTCTAAATCATTAAGTCATGTATAAAAATGAGGGTTGACCATGGAAATTTTTGAAATATTCTTAATTCACCCAAAATTTTATTGAAGATTTGCCATGTAATTATTTCTGTTATACAAAAGGCAAACAATAACAACAAAATTTATTCAATAATCAATGTACCTTGTTTTCATGATACATTGGGTGCTCTAATAGTTCTGAATAGAAATACTAGTAATACTATGAGTGCCGAAAATGGCAACAGATTTTATTGGCTTTGCAGAAACTACTCTGACACGGCGGAAATAAAAGTACAATATTAATTTTTAACTACATGGGATGAAGTTTCAATTTGAAAAAATAGATGCAGTAAGGAAGATATCAGTGGAAAACAAAGAAAGTGCCATCCACTTGACGAATCAGAGCATCATGGGTTCTGCTCTTGGTTCTGTGTAGTTGCCCTTATTTCTGTGCCTGATCGCATCTGGAGATCTGTCACTGGCCACCTTGAGATCTATGGTTCTTTGGTAAGTGGGCATATCTTTCAAACCTAGCAGTGGTGCTCCATCTCCTGTTTAATGGAAATAGTGAGTCTGCTTCCACTTGGGTTTTGGAAGGCCCTTGCTGTTGATGATGTTGAAGACCAGAGCCTGGAGGTTAACAGTGTGAGATCCAAAGACATAGGGCCCAGAAGCCTGAGTGAATGGCATATATTTTCATAAAAATGGCTTGGAATCCTTCTTTCTATGATGCCCTACTGAGAACCTCTTTCACTCTCACTAGCCTTCTTGATTTTTGTCTGTTTCTACCAGAAAAAAAATTCTACAATCTTACCACATTTAAACATTAGACAGAAAATACAACCTATGCTTTGAAATGTGCAGAGTTATGTTAAAGCAGAAGAAGGAAAGCCACAGATTGAAGAGGATCTATCTGTGGACAGGAGGAGCCAGACAGACACATCCAATGATTAACCAAATTGTGAGGAGCTTGAAAAAAGCAACCTGGTTCCATTTTCACTGGAAATGAATCCTGACTATTTCTTACCGAAGGTGCTGGAAAAGCTTCCTATTTTTATTACAAAGAGTATTATCTGGCAAGAAAAGTGAGGCAATCACCATGCACTTAACAAAAACAAGTGGAAGAGAAAAAAGCACTAATTGACTCCATTTAGTGAGTTCTTCTAGAACTTCATTGCAATTGTTTTCATCATAACCTCTCTTTAATGAATCTTTTTTCCCTCTGTTCTTTCTGAATTATTGCCTAAATTAATGGTGTTCTTTTAAGTTAGTGAAAACTAATGGAAATTAGAGTACAAAGAGCGTATTTTCCTTCACATACTCAGGCATCTTAGGCACGATTCCCAGAGTTAAATAAAGAGAGACATTTAAAAAATCTAGTTTCCTCCAAAATATTTGAGATTAGATGCTGCAGAAATGGTGTTCCCATAGCATGCCAGTCTCATTCATAGCACTCTATATGGGCACCAACCAGCAGTCCACAATGAGGTTTATGATTCTACTTCATAAAATCAGTTTTGAATCATCTGGGTTAACTCCATCATTATCCTTAATACGTTTTGTTAAAAATTCTATGTATACCTGATTTTGAAATTGTTTTAAATTTCTTTCAGTGGGGATTCTCTATTTTCCTGCCTGGAATTCAGTTTTAGGCATCTTTTGTCTGAATGTTCTGGAAGCAGCCCACAGTGGAAGCCCTGGTACCCGAGATCCCGTGGCTACACTAGCCTATGTGACTGTCCCTCATCTCATTTCATCCCATCCAACCGACCCAAAACAGGTATTGTTGGACAGTAAGTCCTTGCGTACTTCAAAATTTGTTCCATACACCTGAACACTAAAAAAGTGCACAAACTCAGTGAGGACAATTATAACTAAATACAAAGAAGATTCTCATCGACACAGTATTCTCTCTAATATCTTAGAGCTCTGTTTATTGAAATCGTTATTAGTAGAATGACTATATTTAGATGAATAAAATGAACATATACATCACTCTTATAATAGACTATAACTATTGGCATATCCTTGGTAGAATGTATTCATTTAATTAACCACTTTATTTCTCAAACAAATTCTAAGTAATCTTTAGTGGAACAGTACAGATTTCCTTGTGATGATTTTTGCTGATAATTATTAATGGTTCTGTAATAAATTAAGATTAATTGCTATGTCTTATCAACAGATTTGAGTTTATCTTCATTTCTAGGCTTATGACCATTCATGCTTTCACACTAAATGTTTGTTTGATTAGATAAAATAATTTAAAGATAACAAAAAATTGTCACTTTGAGTTTTCTATTTGTTAAGTAAGTCAGGGTCTTCATGACCCTGTGGAAATTTCACTAAATTAATTTTCACACATCTCAGTTTTTACTGCTTTTGAAAGCTTATCCTAACTAAGACTTCAGTCAACCTACATGGATTCTTACCTTCCTCTTTCTGTCCTTAAATTATGTCATAGAACACGTGGCACAGAAAAGTGGTGTGGTTTTTACCACTAACGTCAACCATCTAATTCTAGCTAGATTCCAAATTTTGAATCTTATTTATCTCTTTTGCTTATTTTCAAATACAGCAAAGTATCTCTAAGAAGTACTCCAGATATTGTTAAATTAATGGGTAGAGATTTAAAGTTTTTGTTGAGAACATTTACTCATTTGCTGTTTCCCATTTGGGAAAGACGAGCACTCGTGTCCTAATTACCCTGTAGATGTGCCAACTTCCAATATCACCACAGTGGCAATTAAACTTCAGTGTAATTTTAGGAAGAGGGCATTCAAACCGTGCTCACTAAAATAACAGTGTGTAGCTTCCAAGACTAGGTCATGCACACACAGTAGCTTCTGCCTTGACTTTCTGCTTTGAATCATAAGGCAGATAAATTGAGATAAACAACCACGTCATGAAGATACTTAAACAACCCATAAATAGAGCTACGTGGCAAGGAACTGAGGACTCTTGTAATGTCTGTAAAGTACACTGTCTTGGAGGCGAGGCATCCCACTGCAGTCAATCTCTCAGAAAAGGCAGGCACTGACCACATTCTGAATGCCACTCCCAGGGAATCCCTGGGGAAGAAGCACCAGAGTAATTTTGTCTTGATATTATTATTATCTCCAAAACCTGCAGACCAGCAAATGTTATATTAAAAAAGCATATGTAGCAGTAGATAACCAATGCAAATACTTTAAAGCTTAAACAGCATAATAAAATATTCCTGTATTGAGAGATGTCTAAATATTTTAGAATATAAAGAGATAATGATGAGACTGCGCATTCACAGCAAGAAAGAATAGTTTGATTTAAGGAATAACATTCTCTATAATAATATTAAACAATAGAACAGGCAAATTAAACAATATTTCTTTATCTTTTGATCCTTAAAAATAGACTGATTTTTTACCTGTATGTGACCTTTCAATAAACTACTTATGTTCTGATTGCTATAAAATATTAAATATTTCCATAACTTCCTGATACCTGAGTTGCTGCTCTGTCATGATAAATGATTAATGATTGTTTAATTTCACGTCTCTAAAGCTCCATGAATGAAATGAAAAGAGTATTTTTAACTTTGTGAATAAAAAAAATTAGATATAGTTGAATGTGGAATTACTGAACACTTATGTGAACTTAGAATGTAGTTTTCAGTCTTGGCTATACATTAAAATCACACTTCTATGTTTAAACAAGATGGATGCATACATCTCACATTTATAGGATCCGAGTGAATAGGCTGGGGGGGGGGGCTTTAAATTTTTGGATGATCTTAAAAAGCTTCCAGCATAAATTGAAAATGCGGTTACACTGCGGTCAACTGCGCCAGGGTTACCTTATCAATACCTGACTACAATCCCGAAGGAGATATTAAATCAGATAGAGTAACTCACAGATTAGGGTGTATGAGAATCGCCTGTTGAACTTGTAACGGTCAAGCTTGATTGACAATTTGATTGGCTTTGTAACCACCTGGGAGGTTATTAAAGCATATTGATGTACCTGGGTGGGTTCTGCAGGTATGAACTTACAGTCTACATCTACGGTCTGGATCTGCTCCTTGGCTCCTCCTCTTGTGCCGTCACCCTGCTCTGCCTCCTGGCTGTCACTGGATGAGCAGCTCGGCTTCCCCACTTCTTTTCCCATGATATATAACTGCCTAGAAGCTAGCCAGTCAGTGATGGACTGGACGTCGGGACCCATATATCAATAAATGTCTTCTTTGAGTTGTGAAGGTTCAGGAAGAGGAAAGCTGACCAATACATTTGCTTAAGTGGGAATTCTGATCTGTGTTGCTGAGAAATTCCAGTTAAGTATATCTGAAGCTGTTCCCAAGATATTATAACTGGAAAACATTGTGAATAATTTTTATACATGTGAAACATACATTCTAAAGCACTGACCTACATGAAAAGAACACTAATCTTATCATTAAAAAAGTTAAATTCAGTGATAAATGAACAAACACTAATCATAATGGGAAAAATACCTGTGCAGACGTGACACTAAAGATGACATACAAGTAGCAAATCTTATTCAACAATGTATCAGTAAAGGGACACACATTAAAAGAGCAATGGAAACCACTATAAAATTCTTAGAAATTGTAAAATCCAGAATAAAACTGATAATAAGGTGTGGAGCAACGAGAACCTTAATTTAGCACAGGAAGAAATACCAAATGCTACATACACTTTGTAAGATAGTTTCGCTGTTTCTTATAAGCTAAAAATAAACTTAACATATAACTGAACAATATGCAACCTACATATTTACCAAACTGAAACGAAAACGTATCCTCCCCAAAACCTTCACGTGGATGCTGATAGCTCCTTTACAACACCAAATCCAGAAGGCAATAAGGATATTTTTCAATAGGTGAATGGATAATAGGAGATGCATTTGTATTATTCAGTAACTCAAAGGAAAAGTTGGTCAATATACATGAAAGAATGATTCATATATATATATATATATATATATATATATATATATACACAATATTCTTTGTTATTATATAAAAACTTGTGCATCGGTAATCTATGTAAAAGATTAAAAACCCATAAAATAGATGAGGAGAATAGTAGTGCAGAATGCAATACAGATTCCACTAAAATCACATACATGTTCATGGATTTTTACCATCCTGTAGCATGTCCTCAGTAAAGAGGGCAGGGAGAAAGAGATGCTGATCTGAGTAAATTTAGAAGTAAATAAGTACAAGTCTAAAACCAACAGACACAATTTATAAGCACTTTGTTCTTGCTGATGCTGTTTTCATGTATGAGTTAGCAATTCTGAAGCTGCTATAAATATATACAAGGACTAGCAGGTAAATGAAGGGAAGCTTATGCGTCTCCCTTCTTACTGTAGAAATGAAAGGATCAAAAGTCAGGAAGTCAAGAAAGTGAATTGAACTGAGTTAAATTACATGTAGTGGGTTAAAAATCAGAGTTGTCCACAGGAGCTCACATTTAGTGAAGTGCAGATGCCAGTTTACTCTGAGGGTCATGCATGTGACTGTGGATGGGAAGAAAGAATGAAAAAAAAGACATTCGGATTGATACATACTTGTATATGCATATTTATTCATTGTTATAGATATGTATGCTTGTTTTACTTACTATGCGTAAATATATTTTCTGGCTGTTTCCTGAGGAACCTGGACCTACTGCAATCCCAGTAGAACTGAGCACATTCTGGGCACAACTCTCTTTTCTAATATTGTGATTCGATAGAAGGAATTTGGCTTCCTTAAAGAAAGATGAGTTCTATCTTGAAAATGGAATGTATTGCATGATTCTAATATGTTTATTAGCACCAGCATGTAAGTATATGACAAAGCAATCAAGAAAACAAACAATGCAACTGTGGGTGTATGTCCATGGGAGAGAGAAGCCAACTGAAACAAGATTCAATGGCAAAGTTGCAGAACAATATTAATAGCATACTATCAGGTTTTAAACCTAAATATAATCCTTCATAAATCCACTTTGCTAACAAAAACTATGGAATAAAATCAATAGAAGAGACATGTTGTGTTCATAAAAATTTCAAAACTTTCTCAAGAAAGTGCAGTATAATTTTCCTCCCTTAAATGTCAGACGAAACTATTGATTCTCTATCAAAAAAATACAATACAGAAAAAGAAATTTCACATGAACATACACACTCACACACCCTCCATGTACATATGCACATTTTGGGAGAAAATATAAGAAACTTGTTGGTGAGGAGTCCATGCAAAACCTACCATAGACAGGTAGACCAGTCAAAACCATCAGTAAACAAGTCATGCTAATAGTATGAATTAGGTAATGATAAGGTATGAATTACTGATATTCTAGTATATATGATAGGATATACTGAAAAGCCACTATATCACTTTTTGCTGTCAATAGCACACATTCCCAGTTTAAGTGAAAGGAAAAAAATCCACCCAAATTTAAGTAATGTTTTATGAAAATTTGACCACTGCTCTTTAAAACCCCAAGGTTAACCAAAAAACAAGAAAAAAATTAAAATATTAACAACCAAAAGAAGTCCGAGGATATATGATGATTAAATGTGATGTGGTAACTTGGACAGACTCCCACGGTATAAGTGGTACAGTAAGTATTGTGCTGATTATTATTAGGATAATAACTATGAAGATTAGTCAACATTAATATACAGGTATGATCAACAAATATCAAATGTTTAAAATTTTAAAATATTATAGTAAAGGGTGGATTGCCATCAACCCAGTCAAAATACTCTCCTTTTCTTCACAATATTTATCCCATCAATCTTTCTACTGTTTGAAGCATTTCAGGAAGACCTCTTTCTTGAATTCCTTCAGTTGCACTGTCATGGCTGGCTCCACATCCTACGTTGAACTGACAAGCTATCTTTCATGGTCTGTTTGTCTTGGGGGGAAGAGTCAGAAGTCACCCAAAGCCAAATCGGCTGAGTTAAGAGGGTTTAGCACACATCATGGTCTTTCCATTTGGCAGAAATCATCGTAAACATTTTGAATTCATTCAGGGCTGTCTGGCAGCCATGAAAAGATACAGAAGAACTACTTCAAAAGGGGCAAGAACAATGGGAAAAGTATAGCTAAAGACACAAGGGGTACCCTGAAGGGAGCTATTGGCAATGGGCCATTGGTTATTATTTTAAATATTTTTAAAAAATAAACATTTACTGTATTTCTTGCTATACCTCATATAAATATTCGCCTATTATTTATAACAAAAGCACCACAGTGATATAAGAAGGAGAGCTAGACAGTCTATGTGTGAACTTTCTATGTGACCTTAGCAACCTTCGTATACATCTAAAACTCTCAAAAATAATAAGATTATTTTAAAAAGAGGTTGGGACAACTTCCCCTTGTCCATGGCATGTGGTTAAGTACTGTTCCAGTAAATTACAGTAAAGGAAGTAACCTTAATTAAGTTCTCTCCCTGGACTTGAGGGCTTAGGTTGGCCTAACTTCTTATTGAAAAACAATGAGTGAATCTGTTCACTATGGCAGCGGTTTTTTCAACTTCACAGGCTCTAACAGAAATCTATTAAAGATAAAAAAGAAGCTTAAACAGCCTGTATTACCACTGCTTGCTTTTGTTTATACATGATGAAGAGTATTCAGAATGGACCTTATTGCAGGCTTGCACTAATCCTTAAATAATTACGATTCATCTCCTGGATGCTGGAAACACCTCATGGAATGTGACTTTGTTCTGCCGGATTGTCTAATCCGATTCAATTACTTCTGTCTTCTCTCCCAGTGGCTTCGTACTAGGAAACTGAGCTCTGTGTCGCAAGCAGAACTTGGGAGGGGGTATGTTCAGTTTCAATAGAAATGAGCTGAACATTAAAAAAAAAAATCTTCGTCCTTTTCCAAATATCAGTCCATCAATAAACATGAGAAACAGCTTGTAATTCACAAAGCTTCTAGCTCTTCTGTTGTGATAAGGGCAGATTGGTCTGGCTGAAGAAACGCTAGAGATGGGAACAGTTCAGTGCCTTGGACCAATTTGAATGGATGGAAATCACAAAAGTCCCTGAAGCTGGAAGAAAATGAAGCTCTGAAGCTGGCAGCAGCTTGTCATCTGCATGCAGAAAGCGACAGAGATATTACAGATTTCCTGTACAAAGTGAACTCCTTCCATCACCTGTAAAGAGTTCCCTTGTCAATTAGGACTCTCAGAGAAAGGCCTCAGCGACTAAGGGATGCCTCCTTCCCCTCCTTGCCAAGAACAGCCACCTGCCCAGAATTAAAACTTTGATTTCAAAAGGGAATAAAATATCAGAGTTCAGAGACTGCTCCACCGACATTCCATAAAAGAAATTGCAACCCAAAGGAGCACAGAAGTGAGGCGCGTGTGATTGCTCACGTAAGGGAAGGTTTGAGGGTGTATGATCTCAAGATGAAAAGGACCAAGGTCTTAATTAATCACCCAGCTTTCTGCAGAAGTAAATGCTATAATGAAATAAAAGGGGATCGTCACTCAGCTCTTATGCCCAATTTCTGACCCTTTGTTATATTATTTTCTGTGAATCATGTCTTTTATCTCAAAATCATCTCTATCACTTCCCTGAACTGCCTTCAATTTTACAATTGAAGACTGAATAATAAACGTGGGGATGCATGAGAGACGAATTTAGAGGCAATAACCTTTAAATAGAAATTTATATCTTTTTCAGCTTCTGCTGAAAAACAGTGAAAACACAGAAAAAATTTACTCCTTAGAATTAAAAATGTGTCTTTCCATTGACATTGCCATCTTCTGGGTAATTGGCAAACATTCATGGGTGCTTTCAAAGCAGCTACATATTGAAACATAAATGCCACTATATGGAAAACCCCATGAGCCTTTTCAATTCGGTAGGCTTAATTCTCTTCTCTGACACTGAGAAATGATGGTAAATAGATGATCACGACCGGGAGAGGTAGCACAACACCGATTACAGAGCTTTGTTTTAAAAAGCAAAGACAGATTCACAAGACATGACCTTGTCACTTTTTTCCTGCAATCTACACTGAAGTTCTCTTCCCCTTTGCTACCGATAAGGTGTACAAGGGTGCTTCCTTGTACAGCGCTGTACTAAGTGCTCCATTAATTGCTCACTTCCAGGTTTTATCACATAAAATAGTCTCTGATTATCATTATATTATTCTATTGCTGACCACCTCAGGAAAGTAGGACTCTGAGCACCACCTGGACCACATTAAATAAACGTAGAATCTAGTCAGTACCATAGATGAAAAGAGAATATAGCCCATCTACTTATTTCCAGTATGTAACAAGCATTAATTGAGGCCCTTCTACATGCCAGGCACTATTTGTAATGCTGATTACACTGCAGTGTTGAAAAAAGACAAGGCTCTCCTGCCCACAGAGCCGATATTCTCAAGTGACATAAAGCATTCAAAAAAATTAAGTGTTGTGACCTTCAAACGAGTTTTGTAATTCACTCTTTATGTGTCAATAGTTAGTTTTCCCAAAAATGATCTGAGATAATGGTATTAATATCCATTTTTATATTTACAATTGTAAAGTGTCTACTCTTGGCAGTTCTCAACAAAACCTGTGTCCTACGTTACCTAAATGTGCCCACTTAAGAGACTAAAACTACAGTGAATCTAATAACGCACAGACATTTCTCCAAATATCTAGAAGGCAGAGGTTCAAACCCTTTCACAGTGGTCACATCTTCAGCACTACTCTTCTTCCACCGAGACAGATAAATCTGAAGCTTTTATAGGGAAATGGACAAAACAGGACACCATCATGCTTAGTGAAGTGAGACTAACTCAGAAGGCTAAATATCATACAGCTTCTCTCATATGAAAATTCCAGAGTACAGGCATTTTGTAGAGCCAAATGGATGTGATGGTGGGAGCCAGGAGGGAGAGACGGAGGGTGCAGGAGGGCCAAAATGGGGAGAAAAAGGATTGCAGTGTTGACACGATATATATGTGCACAAAATACCCAAGCTCAGTGCAACCATTGTGCACACACACACACTCAACAAAAATGGGGGAAAAATGTAAAGATGCTGCAAATCTGACTAATCCTTCTAAAAAGTCAAACTTAACCTGTAGTGGAATGGAGGCATTCCGAAACAGTATCTACACAGGAAAGCGCCCATCTCTACTTTGTAAACAATTTCTCTTACAATGAAGAAGGAAGTGTTTTATGCCTGAGGGCGTGGATTTTCATATTCAACCACTTGGTCCTCTCCTGCAACATTGTATGATCCACTTAAGAATAAAAATGTTTATGTTGGCGCTACTGTGTTTTCAACATCAAGGAAATAAACAGATACTAGAAGGTTAGTCATTTGCTAAATATCTTAACATTTGTACTGTGCACTTATTTGGTATGAAAACTTCAGGTCTTGGATACTGTGCTCTGATTCTAGTATGTTGCATACCATGATGTAACTCACTATACAAATTTCTTTCTCATTAGTAGATGAGGATTAGAAATATAGAAGTGTTTTATATGGTGTATACACATAAAGGACTACTCTGGGGGGGAAGCCTGATAATTAACACTATGTGTATAAAAGAATATTCATAAAATTTAGAAATTCAATATAAATCCATTTTATAGATTACAAACTAGAGGTAAAATAAATATATTAAAGTATATAGTGATATGTCCCAAAGCTACAGCAGAGATAGAGTAATGAAAGATTAGAAATCGCCCTTTTAGACTAAAATGTATGGTAAAGATTTCACTGCTTCCTTTTGTACTCAAAGTCGGCATGACATAAATTATGAAAAGGAAATAGGTATAAATATTGAAATAAGATAGTTATTATTCACAAGTAATAAATCATGATTACCTATATAGCTACCCAGGGTCATTGCATATAAAGCATTACAAGCTAAGTTTTCATTAAGAAATCTGGCTACAATATTGAAAGGTTAATATATATTTCTTTACTCTAGCACCAATAATTAGAAACTATTACTTTAAAAAGAACAAACTCTAAACCAATTTACTTATGTATAAATGTAACAAATGCACAAAACGGCAAGATATGCATTATTTGACTTAAAATCACACAAATTTTCAATTATTTACACGACAACTATATTAATTCAGGACTATTTACTGAAACTCTCATATTTTCACATTTTAAGCCAATAAACCAGAAGAGACAAAAAATGATCACTTTATACAAAGAGAAAAATCTAATAGGAATAATTTATAATTATAACTATATAGGCAGCAAATATTAGTGAACTCAAGTTTATAGTACAAAAAATACTAGATGTGAAATGGCAAATAGACCCTAGAACAATCATAGGTGATTTCAGTACCTCATGCTCACAAATAAATAGGTAAACCAGGCAAACATGTAACAAGAAAATATTAGAGCTATATTACTTCACACAACAAATTAACATAACTGATATCTACAGAGTGCTAACTCAACATCAACAGAACATAGCTTTTCCTCAGCAATGCATGAGACTTTTTTTTCAAAATAAACCATGTCCTAGGCCCTATAGAATGCTTAAATAAACGCAGTGGAAATGAAATAATTTCCTGTATACTCTCAGGTCAAAGCGGAATAAAACTGTAAATCAACTTTTCTTGATGAACCTAGATGCAAAGATCCTCAATAGTTACTCTTAAATAGGATTCAATACTTCTTCAAAAATATTATACACCATAAAAGTGGACTTTCTCCCAGAGATGCAAATATGGTTCAACATATGTAAATAAATTAGTGAAATAAAAAAGCAAGGACAAAAACACATAATCATCTCAATGGATGCAGAAACGGCTTTTGACAAAATCCAACATTCATTAATGATAAAAATCTCTAATAAAAATATTTAAAGAAGGACTTTAACCTAAACTTGATAAAAGCCACTTTTGACAAACATCACAAAAAAATGGGGAAAAATTGAAAAATTTCCCTAAAGTCCTAAACAAGACAAGGGTGTTCACTTTTAACACTCCTATTCAAAATAGCAGGGACTCATTTAGTTGAAGAATATTCTCCCAAGGATAAAGGTAGGGACTTGTTACACTTTAAAACGTCAGAAGTAGGCGGAGAACAGGAAATGGAGCTCCACCTCCTTTCAAAGCAGTAGTGACACAACATTCCAACCGACTGAGAGCAAGTAGGCTCACATGAGGCAGAGGTTTGCTCGCTACTGACCTCCTGTTGGCTGCTCATCTGCCTGGAGGCTCCATCCTTCCTAGGCCACAGACCTGACTGACACTAATCCAGGGCACAGGAGTTGGGTATCCCTGAAATATAGCTTGCAAAGCCTTAACTAGAGCAATCAGAAAAGGCAATGAAATGGGGGGAATATAAATTGGAAATTAAGAAGTAAAACATTATTTTGAGATGATATGTCTTATACATAGAAGACTCCTAAAAACTCAACCAGAAAACTCTTAAACTAAGTAATTTATTCAATCAAGTTATAGGATAAAAAAATAATAATTCACAAAAACTAATAGTTTTCCTGTACAGCAACAATGATATCATCAAGGAAGAGAAAAACAATCCTGTTTATAGCAGCTTCAAAAAACAAACAAACAAACAAACAACAAAAAAACCTAATCAACCTAATGAGGGAAGTGAAGGACCTCTACAGAGAAAACATTATACTGAAAAAAGTAAAGAATACTTTAAAAAATGGAAAGAAATTTCTTATTCATGCATAAATAATATCAACATTGTCAAAATAGCCATATTTCCAATTTTCATATAAAGATTCAATGTAATTCCAATGAAAATACCATAATCATTATTCACAGAACTAAAAAATTAATCTTAAATTCTTATTGTACCAGAAGAAATACAGAATTTCCAAAGTAATCCTAAGCAACAAGACAAAAGCAGGAGACATCACAATCTCAGACATCAAGTTATATTACACGCAATAATAATTAAAAACTGTAAGGCATTTGCACAAAAACAGACTAGTGGATCAATGGAACAGAATTGAGGATGCAGAGACAACTCCAAACACCATGAGCCATCTAATCTTAAACAAAGGGGCCAATATCCACCCCAGAGCAAAGATAGCGTCTATAACAAATGGTATTGAGAGAACAGGTTATCTACACACAGATTAGTGAATCTAGACCCACACCTGTTCCTGTATACTAAAATCAGGTCAAAATGGATCAAATACCTAGAAATTAAAAGGAAAAAATTAAAGTTGATTAATGTTAAAGGATATAAAACTCTTAAAAACTTAAACATAGACATGGACTTCCTAAGCAGAACGTCTGTTATAAAAGAAATAAGACCAAGAATCAATAATTAGGATGATGTCAATTTAAAAATCTGCTCAGCAAAGGAAACAGTCAACAGAGTAAATAAATGACAGAACAGGAAAGAATTGCCACCTACATAAAAGACAGAGGGGTAATATCTAGAATATACATAAAAAATTAAAAAAAAGAAAGGAAGGAAGGAAGGAAGGCAGGAAGGCAGGAAGGCAGGCAGGCAGGCAGGCAGGCAGGCAGGCAGGCAGGCAGGCTGGAGGAATAGCAAATTGATTAGGAATTTGGAGGCCCTGGGTTCAGTCTGCCAGCACCACATACTTGAATGATAATGCTGGGAAGGATGCGGTAGGAGAATTGCCATGAGGTGGAGGACATTCTGGGTTACATAGTTAGCTCAGAACAAGGAAAAACTACAGAGTGAGATGCTGTTTCAAAAAAAAAAAAGGAAGAAAAAGAAAAACATACACTCCCCTATAGAAACACTCAGTTAAACATATCTCAATGGAAACAAATAGTCAGTTCTCAGAAGTATAAAACAGCTAACAAATATATGAAAAATGTTCCAGCATCTTTAGTCATTAGAGAAATGGAAATCAAAACAACACTAAGGTTTCATCCAACTTCAGTAAGAATGGCTTTTATCAAGAACTCAAATCCCTTTTCTGAATCTATGTAAATAACCGTATGATTTTGGTTTTTGTATCTGTTTCTGTGGTGTGCCACACATATTGCTTTATGTATGTTGAACCATCCCTTCATTCCTGGGGTGACGCCTCCCTGGTCATGATGCATAATCTTTTTATGATATATCTTGCATTCTGTTTACAAGTATTTTGTTGAATATTTTTACATCTATGTTCAGTAGGGAGATTGGTCTATACATTTTTTGTTGGTTCTTTGTCTGGTTGTGAAATTAAAATTCTGCTGTGTTTTAATTACATTTTCATTGTTGTGACTCAATATATAGCATGCACTAACTTTGGGGAAGAAACGATTTTTTTCTCACAGTTGCAGAAGGTCACAGTCACTTAAGGGAGGTGGCAGCAGTGAAAGCACAAGGCAAAGGCAGAGTTGAAGGCAGCTTGTCACAGCAGTGCCAACAGGAAGCCAAGTCCAGTCCAGTCAAGTCTCAAAGGAAGACAGGAAGCAGTATATTTCTTTCTAAATCCCATCACAGTGATTTAACTCTTCCAGCTTCAAGACCCTATCACATGACTACAATCAAATCTACACCCCTGTAACCTATTCACATGACTGTCTCCCACTTCATATCCATAATCCACCCCCATAGGCCCAACCCCATTCTCCTAACAGCACATACCTCCGCAGACAACGCATAGCATCCAAATACATGGGGCTTTGGACATTGCATATCCAAACCACAATCTGCTGGTTATGAGGAACGGCTTTGGCAATTTTCCTTCCCTTACTGTAAAAGTGCTGAGATTTATTTATTTTTTAGTCCTGCAACTTTAAAAAACAAGAGTGTCACTACTCTTGCTTGCTTTACTCCACCTAGTGAATGGAATATGGAATTTTACCCTGTCAGCTTTAGTTTATGTTTATCTTCATTAGTAAGGTGAGTTTCTTGCAGAGAAAAAGAAAACATTTGACAAAATTTAACTTTGATTTATGAAAAAGATCCTGAAAACAGTAAGAATAGAAGGAACTTACCTCAACCTCATCTAGCTATCCAACTTCTCTGCCAATATCATTCTATTATAAAGAATAAAAGCATTCACTCTAAAATTGGGGACAAGACAAGGATGACTATGGCCACTATCATCCTTTCTATTCAACATAGTACTTGAGATTATGGCCAGAACAAGCAGGGAAGAGAAAGATATAAAAGAAATATGAATTGGAAAAGAAGAAGTAAGATATTTCTGCATTAAAAACCCAAAAATTTTATCTGGAGTCTATTAGAATTTAGAGGGAATTTTGGCAAACTAGCACACTATAAAATTAATGCTCACACATCAATAGCAGTCCCAAACACCAATAATAAACTCAACAATCAACTTTATGCACAATACAACAACAAATAAATAAAACATGTAGAAATAAATTTCACCAAAGAGGTAAAAGAATTACGTGGAAAACTGTGGCGTCTTCGACCGGCAAAGCCACCACACAGACTCTCTCAATCGTGGAACGTTGACTGACTCGACGACTCTCTCACTCGACTTGATGACTCCCTTTATTCTGCAAAGCCCAAGCTTAAAAACCCTTCCATACCCACATTAACATACAAGCAATCTAATAGGCTACACATTAGCGTACAAGCAATCTAATAGGCTAACATTAGCATACAAGCAATCTAATAGGCTAACAAACTCTCCAGACCCATCACCCCACCCCGGGACCTCTTCCTTAGAACAGTCCCGTGGTTCAACACCTGATCCAAATTTCAAGCAGAACAACACCTGACTTAAATTCCAGACAGTAAACGCTTCTTTGTGGAAAGGAACGTGGCCAAGGTCTGCAATGCTGAGGCTCTCGGGCCCTGATGGCCCCAACAGAAAACACTATAGAACTTTGAAGAAAGATGTAGAAAAAGATTATAGGAAATGGAAAAATATCCCTTGTTCCTAGAGAGCAAGAATTACTATAGCCAAATGGCTATACTTCTAAAAGTGCTATCCAGACTCAGTGCAATATCAGTTCAATTACCAAATCATCTTCCACAGATCTAGGGAAAAAAAAAAAAAAAAAAAAAAACCTAAAATGTATATGGAATCAGAAAAAGACTCACAATTTCAAAAGCAATTTGTAGCACAGGGGCAAAGCTGAAGGAAATCACAATTCCAGACTTCAAAATATACCACAAAGCACCTGTGATTAAACCGACGCGGTACTGGCACAAGCACAGAAGAAATCAATGGAACACAACAGAGGATAAAGAGACAGACTCAGGTGCCCCTAGTCATACGGTATTTGACAAAGGGGCCAAGACCATTCACTGTAGAAAAGACAGTATCTTCAGCAAATGATGTTAAGAAACTGGATATCCACATGTAGGAGTTCGAAGCTAGACAATTGTCTGTCACCATATACTAAAATCTAGCATAAGTGGGTCAAAGAGCTGAATATCCAAACAGAAACACTGACCTGCTGGATGTCAAAATAGCTGAAACACTGGAAGGCATAGCATAACAAAAAGACATCTTAAACAGAATGCCACTGGCACAAGAAATAGCAGTCCTCAACAAATGGGACTACCTCAAACTAAACAAATAAACAAACAAACTTCCACACAGCAAAGGAAACAGGAGTGAATAAAAAAAAACCTTGAAGAGAGGAAAGTCTTTGCCAGCAATGTCTCTGACAGAGAATTAATATCTACAATACAAAAAAAATCAAATAAATACAACCTCTCAAAATAAACACTCTCATCAGAAAATAGGCAAGTGAAATAAAAAAGGAACTTCTCAGAAGGAGCAAAAGAAACCATCAAGCACGTGAGTACGCGCGCACACACACACACACAAATTCACACACAACCCTCCACACACAAACTGCTCAACAACTTTAGTAATTAGAAAAAAGCCAATCAAATCAACACTGAAATCCTCTAGTATAGATGGTTTACAACAAAAACTCAAGAAATGATTGCTGGTTAGGCGATGAGGGAAAAATACCCTTCTACCCCTGCTGGCAGGACTGCAAACTGGTCCACCACTATGGAAAGTAGGGTGGAGATTCTTAGAAAGCTAATAATAGAAATCCCATTTGAACTACCTATAGCTCTATTGGACATTTTCCTAAAAGATCTGAAGTTATCACATCATAAACACATATAAATACACATATATCCAGGCTTAGAGCAGCTTAATTCATAATAGCTAATTTCTGTAAAAACCTATATGTCCCTCAGCAGAGGAATGTATAATAAAAATGTGGTACTTGCACCCAATAGAACACTATACAGCCATAATAAGGCGAATAAAAAGCATTTAAAAAAGATGAAGTCTCCTAGATTTAATAATGCACAATGAAATGGACCAAACACAAAGGATTGGTTATCAAATGGTGTCTATTATATGAGATTGCCATAGATACATGCACAAAAAGATCCTAACGCAAGAAAGAGGTAAGGAAGAAGGAAGTAGGGTAATAAATTTGTAGAAAGAAAAAAGACAAGAGAATGGGAGATGGGAAGTGGAAGGAGAGAAAAAGTCCTTAAACATACTTACAATATTCGTGTGTATGTACATACATATATAGACACACACACACACACACACACACACACACACACACACACACACA
>PVKB01005571.1:19997-92142 GCA_004027205.1 Ctenodactylus gundi | reverse complement strand
GGGAGAGAGAGAGAGAGAGAGAGAGAGAGAGAGAGAGAGAGAGAGAGAGAGGGAGAGAGAGAGAGACGGAGGGAGGGAGGGAGGGAGAGGGAGGAAGGATCAGGTAGGATGTTGACCTGTCTGAATTGTAACAGGGAGAGTCTATTGTAGTTGGGAAAGTTGCCCTTGTGGCTGGATGTGCTGCGGGATGTCAGGCATGAGACACCCACATGCTGAGGTTTGGGCTCTTGCCACTACTGTGGTTAGGGCAGGTGGCTGGTCCCGCAGGGATGAAGAGTTCAGTCTCAGAGGTCAGTGTGGGAGGGTCACTATGGAGCGAGGCCACGTGTTCGGCTAGTGTCAGGGTGGGTGGGCAGCTACCGTGTCTCGCAGAGAAAAGTGTCCTCAGTGACTGAGGTGGGAAGGCTCTCTGTGCCCTAAGGTGTTCAGGGAAAGCTTTGGGGCTGGACACCTCAGCGGACCTTGCAGAACTCTGGCAGTGTGTGCAGAGCTGGGCCTGGGGGAATTGGGTGCAAAGCCATGGTGGGCTTGTTCTAGCAGACGTTAGTGTGTGGTGGGTGCCCTCAGGAGGTGGCAGGGAACCCAGGGATTTAGGGTTGAGTTGTGTGGATGTGGCCAGGCCTTGGTGGCCTTGAAGGACAAGCTAAGGACTAGGGGCTTTCTCCCCCAATATTAAAAGAAAGACCTCAGTGGTATTGAACAGGGAAGTCACAAGATCCCTGCTTTCTTGGAAGTTAATTGGTCGACCATGTCTAGAAAGAAGGTAATGAAACTGGAGGTAGTGAGGCCAGGGTGCCCAGAGGCGTGGTGGGAGGGCTGATGTAGCAGCAGTGGCTTGATGGAGAGGAGGTGTAGCACTGCAGGCAGGTGGAGGAGTTCAATTTGGTGCTGGGCCAATTTGGGGTAAGGGCAAAGGATGTGACGAGGAGAGTTGGAAGCATTTCAGCTCTGCCACTCGGCCTACCATGGAATCAACTTCAACCCGATCTCCTTCTGAGAAATCAATAGAAAATGAGTAGATTTAAATGCAGTGAAATTAGAAAAAGTAGAGGAAGTTCCAGGAAGATAGGTTAGCCTGGTGTAGGTTTATATTGGGAAAAGGAATGAAATCTGGGGTAGTTTATGTAACCCACCTGACACAACATCATCTTTGAACACTGTTGGGTCTGTTACCTTGTTTCACAGGCCAAAAGGATTAAAGAGGTGCGAGTATCCAGGGCTTGGGGACAGCTGCAGGTGTCTGTGGCTTGTTCACACTGGGTGGGTTGGACAGACAGTGGTGTCTGGCCTGTTGGCGGAAGTTTCAGCAATCTTCAATATGGGAGAATTGCTCACGTGAAAATTTCTTAAGTTGAACCTTTTTTTTTTAACTACTTACTTGTCTTTTCTTTGACGTCCCTGTGGTGGCACGTGAGTTATGGGGATGCCGAGTCTCCAGTTTCTTGGGGACAGTGTTTACTTTCAAGGGATATGGCTGGGGATTGGGCCAAGGAACGACTTTGGTCTCCCTGAGCAGCCACAAAAGGCGTGGTCCTGACTGGCCACCTGCTCTCAGAAGCTTCTCTCTTCCTCCTCTCTCCTGTTCTCCCTGCTGTTGCTTTGCACAGAGGAGGAACTTGCTCAGCATACTTGGTGCACCAGGCCTTGTTTCTGCTACTGGTTTGTGCTCAGGTGCAAAGACCACCTCCTCACACACTCTTCCATGTTCTTCCCTCAGTTAACCACCTGGGGAAACCGTGTGTTGACGAGGCACAGCGGGAATTCTGTGGGCTGGGGTCTTCACACCCTAGGTCACTCAGTGAGTATGAGCTCTAAGCTGTTCTTCCTAGGTCTCCAGTTGGAGATTTAGGTTCGAATTCTGCTAGCTCCTCTGGGGGCTGAAATGTCTCTGGAGAAAGCGTGGGTGCTCCTAAGTGTTCTCTCAAGTCTCCCATCCCTGGAGTCCTGGGGATAATTCCCACCTCCCTCGGCCCTGACCTACTGCTGCTGGGTTGTTTCCAGTCCTTACATTGGTCACTGATTATTTAGGCTGATTTTTCTCTATATTTTCTGGCCAGAAACCTATCTGGCCTAGACTAGAGAAGATAATTTTAAGGGTGCACGCATGCAGATGCATGCTCAAGTGTGTGTGTGTGTGTGTGTGTGTGTGTGTGTGTGTTTTATTTCGGTACTTCATTGCAACCGAAAAGATTGAGTTAGTGACAGGCAGAATGTGGCAGGGTTACGAAGGGAGCTGTTTCCTAGGCCCTTGTTTTCTTTTGATCTTTTGTGACTTAAACAAGAAGGAGTCAGGTAAAAATTCATGCTGATAGTCACCAGGCATTATCTGGGCATTCTCTGAAATGAATATTTGCAGATTTTAACAAGGCTTGAGTATTTTAAAGGCATTTAAAGATACATTTCATGAGATTCAGAATTCTACTTCTTTCATCAAATCAATTCTTTTACTTTTCTCCCCCTCTAGGTTTTGACTATGGACATTTTAGCGTGGACTTTATCCTCTAGGGCAGGGAGACTGGGCATATGGATTCCTTTGGCTGGAGAGAGGATCCTGCCGAATGAAAGCCTTTTGGAGGTCTTTCGTGTGCCGAGCATCTTGCGGGGCACAGGGAAGGGGAGGACATGTTCCTGGGCCTCAGGGAGCCCTGCGTCCAACAGAGGAGGTGAAAGCGGGTATAGACTAGGCTGTATGTATCCTGACAGGGACCCAGAGGCAGCCCTGTGGGCAGACCGCTTCTGAAACTGGCCCTTACAGAAACATGTTTTGACCCATGGAGAATTTAGGAAGGTTTGTTTTCAGCTGATGTTTGGGACTAAGGATGGTCATATTTGTGGAAGTGTGGGATACTGTCAAATGGTAGTGTCAGTGCTCTCAGACAGTGGTCCTCAACTTTTTTGGCACCAGAGAAAACAGTTTTGGGGGGTTGAAGGTGGGGTGGTGTTAGCATCATCACCTCAGCTCACCTCAGAGCATCAGACATTAGGTTCTCATAAGGACCCACCACCTAGATCCCTCATGTGCGCAGTTCATATGGCTGCACACCTGCTGCCGTGAGGCCTGGCTTCTGTTCTTTTTTTTTTTTTTTTTTTTTGACAGGGTACACTCTGTAGCCAAGCATTTAAGGATGGTCCTGAATTCATTATGTAGCCTAGGCTGGCCTCGAACATATGGCAATCTTCCTGTTTCTACCTCTCAACTGCTGGGATTACAGGTGTACAACACCATGCCCAGCTTACATGGTACTGGGGGATCAAATGCAGGGTCTTGCTCTTGCTAAGTAGGCTCTCTATCTGCTGTGCTATGTCCCCAGCCTAAGGCCCAGACTCCAATACTGGTCATAGCCTGGGAATTTAAAGCCCCTACTCTTGGGGACACAGCAGGGAACCTGGGAGCATGGTGCAGATTTAGAGCTTTTGAGAGGTGTGTGCTGTGTTTGCAAGTTATCTGGTGTCAGGTGGGGGGACACCAGACTGGCTCCTCTACATTGTATCTCCTGTGTTGATTCTGGGACCCACTTGCTGCCAAGTGCACTGCTGTTTATGTTATTCTAAGGAACAACTCCACTTCGACCTTCAGTCATGAAACCATCAGTCATGACCCATCCTTCATGTCGGGTATGTTCATAAATATGGGTCTTGGAATCAGTAGGACACTGGGCTTTAAGAAGCTGGATTTGTTGCCCAGCCACCTGGGTCTGAAACACAGGACTCAGGAAGAACGGGGGAGGGGGGAGATACCAATGGGGCATGGGTATGATCGAAAGAAATACTTACTGATACCCAGTGTCTTAGTTACTGTCTAGTCACTGTGACTCAATTCCCGACATCCACAACTTAGAGTGGAAAAATTTATTATAGCTTACAGTTTCAGAAGGTCATAGTCCATTCTCAGAAGGGCAGCTGGAAAATGGTAGAAGCACATGGCAGGGCTGGAGTGGAGGCAGGACCAGAGCCGGAGCCAGAGCCAGAGTGGCAGAGATCCTAACAACACGGTACAGACAGAGACTGGGAAGAAGGTTGGAACCAGCACACATCCCTCCAGGTCAATCTCCAAGTACCTGCCCCTTCCAGCCAGGCCCCACCTCCCAACCCTATACAATATTCATAGGAACATGAGGCTTTTGGGGGACACTCCAAATCCAAACGGTGACACCCAGTATGGTGTAAAATTAATAAGCACTAACAAAATGGAACACACACACACACACACACACACACACACACACAGAGTCTCCTTTTAAATATAGAAAACCACATAAAGTTTGCTCTCTTTGGACCTGTGCCAGGGACCCATTCATGACCTGATAGTCTTGTGGCTGCCATCAGGAGAAACATGGAAAGAGGAAGAAGAGAAAGAAAGAAAAGCAAAGAAAAGAAAAAGCAGGGAGCGATGCTTGAGAAAGACAGGTTTATTAATTCTCTTCATGGGTTTATAATTTATTTTTTAAAGGGATATTTTTTAGACTACTTTTAGGCTTGCAGCAAAACTGAGAGGAAGGCACAGACACTGCCCATGTACCCTGTCCTCGCAGGCGGAGCCTCTTTCCTGCCCAGTGTCCCCCACAGAAGGCTCTGTCACAATCAATGAGCTACCCTGACACGTCTCCACCACCCGAAGCCCACGGTGGACTTGGTGGTCACTCTTAGTATTGTACTGTCATCTGTGGGTTTGGAAGTATCATGCCAAATAATTTTGATACCTGTCTTAGTTACTTTTTCATTGTTGTGACCCAAGTCCCCACACCCCAAAATTAGGGGAGGAAAAGTTTATCTTAGCTCACAGTTCCAGAAGGTCACAGTCCACTCAGGGGTGGCCGGCAGCAGTGGAAGTACGTGGCAGAGGCCAAGATGGAGGCAGCTCCTCATGACTTTGCTAACGGGAAGCCAAGTCAAAGCAAGTCGAGTCTAGTCTCATAAGGCAGGCAGGAAGCAGCTTGTACACCCTTCCAGGCCTGTCCAGTGATCCGCCTCCGGTCCAGCCTCAGTGTTCTGCTTCCAGGTGTGGAAGGTGTGGTAAGCCCCACCACACGCCTGTAATCCAGTCTACATGCCTGCAGTCCACCCCTCCAGGCCAGGCCCCAATCTCCCAACAGCACATGGTTGCAGAGACAACCCATAACATCCAAATACATGAGACTTTCGGGGAACATTCTGGATCTAAACCACAGTACTACCCTGAGAGTCGCCCATGCACTGTCCCTTCCTCCTTCCTCTCCCAGTCCTTGCTTTTCTGCATCCATAGCTTTGCTTTTTCCAGAATGGCCCATGGTTTGGATGTGGCTTGAGTGTGTCCCTCAGGAGTTCATGGGTGGAAGCATGGTCCCCTTTGTGGTGATGCTGAGGTGTGGCAGGGCCTCCTTGGATCTTTAGGAAAGATTAGTGCTCTTATCTGGTGGGTTCCGAAGTCCTGGGAAAGCCAGGTGTTATGGGGGAGCCCTACTACTTTCTGCTGTCCCCCATGCAGGAACCATATGGACACTGGAAAATGCACATCAGTCACGTCTCTCCTTGTCAAAACTCTTCCATGGATTTCTGCTGCTAAGAACCAACCCAGAGCCCTGGACCCAAGATTCACAGCCTTCCATGAGTGCTTCTGCTACACATCCAGCTTCTTGCCCTACAGTATAGGGAGGAAAGATTTATTTTAGTTCACAGTTTCAGAATGTCACAGTCTATTCATGGGTGGGTGGCTGGGAAATTTTGGAATCACATGGCAGGGCTTCGACCAAGTCTTGAGTCCAGGGATGGAGCTGGAGCCGGAGGCAGAGACTGAGCTCCTCATGGCATGGCAGAACCAAGCCAAGTTTAGGAGAAAGGGCAGAACCAGCACATAACCTTCTAGGTCAAGCCCCAAGTATCTGAAACCCCTTCCATCCAGGTCCCACCCCACACCCAATAGTATGCACTGTCCATAGGTGCATGAGGCTTTTGAGGGGCACTCCAGAATCCGGATCACAACAGCAAGTGAGAGAGGCAGCAAAAGATGACTCAAAACTCGGGCCTCAGCGTTCCCAGGAAAAGCTGAAGCAATGTTCGCCTTCCTTTCATTTAGTTCATGCTAGCAGTTGGGTTGCCTGTCCTAGGGGTGGGTGTTTCTCTCTCATTTCCTGGCCTACTAGTCAGTCACACACACCTGAAAGTTTTGCTCTGAGTGTTTCCTAATTCCAGCAAGTTGACATAATTCTTGCAGGTCAAGCCCCAAGCATCTGTCCCTTACAGCCACGCTCCACCTAACAGCACACAGTTCACACAGTTCTATAGATAGCCCATTACTCCCAAATCACGAGGCTTCTGGGGATGTTCCAGATCCAAAACATAACGCCATCTTTTAGGTAATCCACAAACATGCCACACTGCTTACAAATAGGTAGTCCCTACTTTTGCTACTCAGGCTGCATTGTGAGCCCCACCAGAGCTGAAGGGGCCTCTTCCTGCCCTGTTGAGGCTGTCTTCTGTCTTCCCATAGCTACTTTCCCTGTGCAGACAAGATGCACATTAACCAAAAAGATTTGGACAATACACAAAAGCCCTGAGAGTTTCACCAACCACAACAAACATTTTTGCATCTGTTCTTACAGATTTATTCTAAATACAGTAAATGTGTGTGTTCCCACATGTATATATATACACACGCATGTATGTACAATACGCATACGTATATACATTTCAGAATTGGTCTGAACAGTTTGGATTATCCTCTGTATTAGCCAGTTTTTCATCACTGGAACAAAGTAATTCCTGCAACTTAGAGAAGGAGAGGTTATTTTAGATTTAACAGTTTCAATGGGGTCAGTCCATGGGTGGCTGGAGCCAAGGCTGGGATGTCGTGGCAGAGGGTGTGGTGGACAGCTGCTGAGCACACAGCAGCCAGGAGGCAGAGAGCAAGGAGGAGCCAGGGACATGACTATACCCTTCCAGGTCACATCCACAGTGACCCA
Organism: Ctenodactylus gundi; assembly: GCA_004027205.1. Taxonomy (NCBI): domain Eukaryota; kingdom Metazoa; phylum Chordata; class Mammalia; order Rodentia; family Ctenodactylidae; genus Ctenodactylus; species Ctenodactylus gundi. Next base: position 85,204 of record PVKB01005571.1, on the reverse strand, counting down.
CCTCCAAGCAGGCCCCATCTCCACATGGCACAGTCAGCCATGAACCCTCTGTAGATGAATGATTCAGTGATGAGCACAGTGCCCCCGTGATCCAGCCACCTTCAGGCTACTTCATGAGACTTTGTGTGTGTGTGTGTGTGTGTGGGGGGGGGCTACATTTCAGAACCATTGTGTGTCCAAGGATACTGATGTATGAGGCTGCACAGTGCTCTCTGTCTGTGCCACGACTTATTAACTTGGTCCCACGGTTCCGCCTGTTGTTACGTGCTTTCCCACATGTTGGAAGGAGCACTCTGTGTATGCATGAGTGTGTAATTACATTGCTTCTCCCATGGTGACCCCTGGAAGTGGAACTGAACCAACAAGGCCTTAACTGCTTCCCATGAAGGTTAAAGCAGAGGCTCAGAGAGGGCCCTCCTGGAACCCCACAGACCCACTGCCCTGTTTGGGTGGGTATCCTGTGGGCTGCTGCTCTCCCTCCCTTCTCCCTTCCCTGCAGCCTCCTTCAGTGCAGAGGTCAAGGTGGGGAAAACAGTGACTTAGCTGGAAACTCAGGCCCCTGGCTGTTGTTGCCTCCTGCTTGGAGGGACTGAACTTCTCCAGTCACCCAGCCAGCCCAACCGACAGGCTTCTCAGGCATGGTGGGAGGGATGTGAGGGGATTCCTGTTCCTCCAAGTGGATTCCTGGCAGATTCAAGAGGTGGGACAAAAGATGGCATGGCTCTCACTTTGACAGCCCTGCTCCTCCTCCACAGCTTGGGAACAGCAGGGCACTGTGGCGGGGAGCTGGGGCTTTTGCAGATCCAGAAGCAGGAGGATGATGGGATTCAGACCATCCCAGGTGGTGCAGAGTCCACGTTGGGAGCATTGGGGGAGCTTCCCAAGATCAGCTAAACTTCTTGTTGATTCAAGCCTGAGAGAGACGAGCTGGGGCCCAGCTGGGAGCTGAGTGAGGGTGTGGGGACCAAGGGAGGGTGTCTTACCTCACATACGACCTGAGATGGACCTGCAATGATGTTTGGTCCATCAGGTCCATCCTTTGTCTGGTAAATCAGGCAGCTTCTAGCCTATTCTTGCCTAGGCTGATGGATCACCCTAACAGTCTATTTTTGCTAGACTAGTGGATAATCCATTGTCAGACACTCAGCAGGACTCTCAGTGAAGAAGGTGGGACAGGCCTGCCGCTGCGCTGTGCAGACTTCAGTGGGTGATTGTCTTGTTGCTTTTTAGTTGAAGCTTGAGGCAAGAGAGGTTTATTTCAGCTCACAGCTTCAGAAGGTCTCAGTCCATTCATGGCTGTCTGTCAGTGGTGGAAAGGTCTGGCAGAAGGCCTAGCTGGAGAAAAGCAGTTCACGGCATGGTGGAACAGGAAGCAGAGAGGGTAAGGAAAGGCAGAGCTGACATATACCCTTCCAGGTCATGTCCCAGTGATCTGCCTCTTCAGACCAGGCCCCTTCTGTTAACAGCATAGGAAATCAATGGATTACCTCCATGATTAAGTCACCTTCCAAACAATAAGTTGCTGGGGGACATTCCCGATCCAAACCATAACAATAACTTTAGCTCTGGTCTTGCAGGCAACCAACAGGAGAACTGAAGTTACTTTGCCCCCTAGTTTTCAGTCCATAGTTCTATAGAATGGTATCCTCTCCATTGTACCTTATCTCTGAGTTGGCTGTGGGGCATCTGAGGCCCTTGGGCACACTCTGGGCCACTATGTTCATCTGGTGCTTCTTGTGGACATTCACAGTGTCTGAAGACATTTGTGGTCATTGGGGCTTGGGAGTGGTGGAGATGTACTAGTCTGTGTGAACAGAGGCATTGTGGGGTGTCCAAGGCCACTTCCTCCAGCCCTGCTATCCCAAGCACTGAGACTGATTAGCTCTGGTCCTTGGGGGTGGTGGGTGGAGCCCTACCTGTAGGTATCAGGACAGCAGCAACTGGAAAACATCCTGAGTCCCATCGGGGTGTGAGGCCCCAAGGACAAAGGGGCTGGTCCTCGGAACTCAGGTCAAGAAAATAGGGCAGCTCGAAGAGCAAGATGGTGCTTTGGAGATTATGAAATGTCTGGTGGAAGTTGATTTCAATGTAAAGTAGCAAAACTGCAAAAGGTTTTTCTTCTTATTTTTAGACTAGCATTGTGGTTTCTATCACATCAGCAGTTTGAAATGAGGCAGAGTCTGGAATCATTTGCTATAATTTGATATGCTTGATGGGTTCCAAGTCCCCCAAAGAATCAAGTAAATGAGTGTGATCAAGGACACAGCTGTGTTCCCTGTTTTGTTGAAATTATTTCACACCAGAAAACTTTCAGCTCTGTTCAGCCAGCCTCCCTGAGCACTGTCCTTGTTCTCTGCATAGTGATTTGGGAGCAGGACCCTAGCAAGGCTGGGGTCTTTCTCCTCCTGAGCATCATGGACAGTGGCTGCCTGCTGGGCCTGTGGCCCCCCAGACTCTGCAAATTGTCCTGTTCTCCTGGGACCCCTGGGGCTGTGAATGGCACCACTCTCCATTCGTTGGCCAAGCCAGACATTAATTATTTTAATTGCCTAGCTACCTAATTAAACAACTATTAATTCAGCACCAACTGTGTACTTGCAGTGGTGCGCAGACCCAAGTGTGGTTTCTGCTTTCACAGAGCTTGACTGTGGCGTTTATTAAATAATCGCACGCATGAGGCTGTCATTAACATAAGTACTGTGAGAGAAAGGAGGCTTTGTTTCCAGATGCAACAGGAAACTGGTGGTGTGTGCGCGCGCGCGCGCGCGCGTGTGTGTGTATGCATGTGTGCATGTATACGGGCGGTTTGGGATCAGAGGTGCGTGCTGATGAGTCTGTTTGGCTGCTGAGAGGACACATTTGTTAGCCACTGGCAGATTAGGCAATGGAAAGGTGCTGGGAGGCCATCCCTGGAGTTCAGGTGAGGAACTTTGGAGGCCTGTGCAGGAGGCGGTGGACGTGGAGAGAAGCAGGTGGAGCCTGGGCATACGCAAGAGACAGAACCAGCGGAACAAGTGGTGACTTGTTGCAGGAGATGAGGGAGGGCAGTCTGGGCTCCTGATGTGGCCACTAGGTGGATGGGCCACCTTTCTTCCTGTTGTGTTTGATCTTGACTGTCTCCCAAAAGTCTAATGTGTAGGAGGTGGGGCTCACTTGTAAATAATGACTGTTAAAGGTGACCCTGTGACACAGCACCAGCTCTGTGGCATCCTTACTTTGAAAAACAATAAAATTTGTGGGTTTTTTAAAAAAATGTATGTCCATTCCAACTGAGACAACCTCATACAAGACCAAACTAAAGAGCATTCTTCAAAGTAACCACGACTTCGCAGAAGCATTTAAGTCGCAAAAGACAAGCCGAAAAAGACTAAGGGCTGACCCCAGAATTAAAAAGAGACATTGCCACTTAATGTGTTGTGTAGCCTTGTATCCAAACCAGGACCAAAAGATCACCTTTTTGCTGTGAGGAACATTGGTGAAATAATGCCCAAGGTCTGCAGACTACGTACTGCTTCAGGTACTGCTGGGACTTCTTCCTGCAGCTGGCCACACACTGTGGGACGGTGCCCTCACTCTAGAGGAATGCACAGTGAGGGGTCTGGAGGTAGAAAGTGTGTTGCGACTGCTTCTTATTACACTTTCCCGTGGTACAGAGAGCACAGCCAGCATTCACAGCTGGGGGCAGGGGTGTCTGCAGCTTCTATATAAACCTGAAATTATCTCAGCTTGGGAAGTTACCAAAAACAAAACAAAAACCCTATGGTGGACACAGCTCTTCTTAATGGTTTGGGGTTTGGAGAACTTGAGAACCAGCTCATCCATTCACTCAGTGGAGATGCCAGGCCTTGTTAGGGGGTAGAGGCTATGGCAGTGAGGGGAAGTCCTGACTCAAGGAGGAAGACAGACAACTGGGAGGGTGCTGGCAAGCCCCCATCTCTGAACTAAGTGGACCTTACTCTCCACAGGTCCGGGAGCAAACTCAACCTCTCTGCCCACCCCCCGCCCCCCCAAAGCCCCAGTACCCAGACGTCTTCATCCAGTGCTCTCCATTGGGGGTGTGTTAGTCAGCTTTCTCATTGCTAGAACACAATACCGGACACACAACTTAGAAGAGAGGCTTACAGTTTTGTTCGGGTGATTCAGTTCGCAGTTGGCTGGCTCCAAGGCAGAAGCAGCACGGCAGAGGAGAGCTGCTCCACTGTGGCAGCCAGGAAGCAGAGAGGAAGAGAGAGGGAAGAACCTGGAACAAGGAAATGTTCCTCCAGGTTATGCCCCAGTGACCCACCTCTTTCAGCCAGGCCCTGCCCCTAACAGCTGTCAGCTGCAAACTCCTCAGTGGATGCACCGCTGATGAGAAGGTACTGCATTCTGGCAGACTTCCTTGGGTTCTACAGACCAGCATTGTCCTGTTTTTGGTGCTAGGGCCCCATTTCATGGAAGATATTTTTTCCTTGGTGGGTCGGGGGTGGCACTAGCACTAGCAGTAACCCCAGCTCCACCTCAGATCATCAAATTAGATGTTCATGAGGAGAAGGGCTCGCCCTCCCGTGAGAATCTGACGCTGATAAAAGCTTTCAGGTAAGCTGCTCATGGAGAAAGCCTGCAACACACTGCAGTTAACACTTGGTCTCTAGCCCAGCAATAATTAGTGGGTGATTTGTCCCATTCCTGGTTGCTGGTGTGTATCCAGATTTAAATGTACATTTGCATTTATTTTAGGAAGTTAATTTACTGCTTCTTTTCAAAACAGCTTCCCGTGTTACTCTGCTTCATAGAAACCCTCCCTAATGCTGACTCTCAGTAACTTGAAAGCCAGATCGGGAGGCTATGGTTTACCTGCAGAAACATGCTGAATTTCCCAAAGTTCTCTCACCTCAGCCTTCCCCCTTCTTTCTCTTTTTCCCTTTCCTCCCCGTGTCCTGTTCCTTCTCCATCTCCACCTTCTGTTCCTCTCTTCATTCCTTTCTTTTTTCTCTTTCCTCCTTTTCTCCTTTTCTTCCTTCAATCCCTCCCTCTCACTCTCCCTCTTTCCTTCCTTCTGTTCTTCTCCCTCTCTCTTTGGTCAAAGACTCAAAGGAGCAGGACAAGTATCTGGTCTCCCTGGTGGAATGGCAGATCATGATGCTGGGCTGGAATCCCCTTCCCACCCCCTGTGTGATGCACATAGTACTGTGGTGGACATCAAGGACCACGGGTCCCATCTGCTCAGGTGGGTGACTCCATTTCTGATTCTGGCTGTTCTGTCTGGTGTGCTTGGGATTCACAGGTGCACAAGACACCACGTGGCATGGTAGATCCAGTGATGGAGGCTTGTAGGGGACCAGCACCCTCTCCTCGGTTGTTACCTGGTGTAGGAAGGTGTGATCACAGGGCTCCTTGGTTGGTTGTTGCTGCAGTTTGGATCTTGGCTGTCCCCAAAGGCCGTGGGTTACGGGCTTGGTCACCAGCTTGTGGCATTGCTAGGATGGGGTAGAATCTTTAGTGGGTGGAGCCTGGTTAGGGGGAAGTCGGTGGGGGAAAGCCGGGTCATGTCCTTTGAGGGACCAGTGTGCTCTGGTCTGTCCTCTTTCTCTCTTTGCACTCAATAGCCATGGACTGACCCTCCAAGACTGTGAGCCAACATCTGCCTTTCCTCCATGTGGATTTTCTCAGGAGTTTGTTAGGAGAGCTGGCTGCAGCAGCAGGGTGAGATCAGATGGCACTGGGTCTTGCAGGGCTCTGTAAACTCCCTTCCTCGCTGCGGTTTCTCTGGGCTCTAGCACTGCGGTGGGGATTGGACACTGAGCTTGGTACTGGGTGGCTGGGCTACCCTGCTCAGGGCACTTCTCCCTTAGGCTGCATCAGTTTCTCAGCCTCAGGAAGAGGGGCACTTGCAGCCTTGGGGTCACCCCTCTGGCACTGATGAGCGTCATCTTCCACCTATGGGATTGTGGTGTCCTTAGACCTTCTCTCCTGTCTGCAGGCTGCCCAGTCCACACAGCAGTGACCTGGCCACTTCTCCCTGTCCCCCATCCTCAAGGGCAGAGGGACAGAGTCCCATCCCTCAAGGGCAGTGCTGCTCATGCCCTCGACAGACTAAGAAGGGGTCAGCTTGCCTTGCTGCTGTTGGGCTGGTTCTGAGCTGGCCCGTCTGCCCCTGGCACTTGCTCTGTGGTTGTTGGTGTCCCCTCCCGGTCCCCTCTTCATCAGCCTTGCTGTGCCTCGGCTGCACCCTGGAAACACCAGTTCTATGTGGCACTGAGTGCGATAGGAGTTAGGACACGCACTGTTTTTGGTCAAGGTGGTTTTGCATTCTCACTCATCTGGCAAGTTAATCTCAGAGATTAGTGCTGCAAGCTCAGATTCTGTCTTCTGGAAGTATAGAAATAAGGAACTAAAAACACATAAAAAATGATCATATATAAAATCATATTTAAGTTCATTACCACTAACGAAGGCACACACCCATAGTCCCAGCTATGAGGCAGGCAGATCTCCAGCCTGGGTGAATTAGTGAGACTCTTGTTTCAAAATAAAAAAAATTAAAAGAGGAGGGGGTCATTTGGGAGATATACTTCAGGGATGGAGAGCACCCTGCTTAATCCCCACTACCACCACCAAATAAAACAAAAAACAAAAAGAATAATAAAAGTTGAAGTCAGGCCTTGTGGTGTGGGCCTGTAACTCCAGCACTCTGAGAGACTAAGGCAGGCGGTTTGCAAGTTTGAGCTCAACCTGGGCAACTCACTGATTTGGCAAGACCTTTAAAATCAAGAATTAAAACAGCCTGGGGATATACTTTGGTGTGTAGGTCCTGGGCCTGATCCTCACTACTGCAAAAGATAAAGTTGAAAGAAATATCCTTCTGCCTATCAGTTTGACAGCAATTAAAAAAAAACAAAACACTGTAATATCTGTTTGTCAGGGAGTCTGTATGCCCTGGTGGGAATATAAGTCAGTGCCCTGCTTCTTGTGTGGTAAATGCATAAAGCTCTCGCTCAGTCAACTGGGTTTGTGAAAATGGAGTGAGAAAAAAAGGTCACGAATGAGTCATCTTACAGTATTGTTCATAAAGACTGAAGCAGTTTAAATTGCAACAATGGCAAGGGGTGGAATCAAGGCATCCAGCAATGGTATAAAAACTATCTGTACATACAGAATATTTAATGACATGCTAAATGGGCATCATTGTGATGATATGTCCTGTTATTATTATTATTTTTTGAGACAGGGTCTTGCTCTGTAGCTCAGGCTAGTCTGAACTCATTGGTGTAGCCCAGGCTGGCCTTGGATTCAGGACAATCCACCTGCCTCAGCCTCTTGGGTGCCAAGATTACAGGCGTATACCACCATTCCCAGCTTTATGCTATGCTAGGGTATCGAACTCAGGGCCTTGCACTTGCAAGGCAAGCACTTTCATCGCTGTGCCATTCCTCCTGCCCTGATATGTCCTGTTTTTACTGAAAGGAAATCTGTATGATTAATTAACTGAAGAAAGTAAATTACATATGCATATGATCCCATTCCCATTATAATTTCCATATTTATATGGATTTCTATCTATATGGAAAAAGGACTGGAATCTATAAACCAAAAAGCCATAATTATCACTTTTTGTGTAATTATATTCCCTAGACTTTTTGGTCTTCTAATTTATAATGGAATGAAAAAAAATTAAGAAGAACATGTTCTCTCTCTCTCTCTCTGAGACTGGGTCTCGCTGTGTAGCCCAAGCTGGTCCTGAACTCATGGGGTAGTCGAGGCTGCCCTTGGACTCAGAACAATCTGCCTGCCTCAACCTCCTGAGTGCTGGGATTACAGGCATGCACCACCATGCCCAACTTTATGTGGTGCTGGGGAATCGAACGCAGGGCCTTGGACTTGCAACGCAAGCATTTTAACCTCTATGCCATTCCTCCAGCCCATGTGTTTCCTAACTTATGTATGTGCTAGCGTTTGCTTTAAATCAAGCATGTATCAGTTTGCACACAGCGCTGTCACCCCAGCCATGTGACCTTAGGTTACTTAGATTATTTGATTCCTCATTTGTAGGGCTGGAGGAAGGGCACCGCGGTTAAAGCGCAAGGCCCTGCGTTCAAGTCCCTGGCCCCACATAAAGCTGGATGTGGGCGTATGCTTGTAATCCCAGCATTTGGGAGGCTGAGGCAGGGTGATTGCCTGAGTCCAAGACCAGTGTGGGCTACAGAGCGAGACCTTGTGTCAAAACAATATATAAGTAAGATGGTATAGTAGTAGTGTGTGCTGCACAGGACAGCTGTGTGTGAGATGCAAAGCCACCACCCTGGATCTGAGGGCAGATGTCACCAGGAGCTGCACAGTGACTCCCCGTTGATGGGAGCAGGAGCAGTGGCATCGTGGGTTGGGAGAACTGGGAACCACACATTTCCTTACACCTGGAGCTGTCATTCTGTTGCTGTGAGCCACACGCGCAGTTTTGCCATGTCTTTTTTTTTTTTTAAGTGTCTGTTGCGGTAAGTGTACCTATCTGTATGTCTCTACTTGATTTTGCCTGTTGGTAGATTTCCTTGGCTTGTCTGTGCACACGCCGGTCCCCCTCGTCCTCACTTCTGCTTTCTGTCCCTTCAGCTACCCATGAAAAACATTACATGGAAAATTCCACAAATAGACAATTTATATGCTTTAAATAGCTTTGAGTATGCTGGTTAAAATTTATTCATTTTGTTATTGTTAATCTCTTAGGATACCCAATTTATAAATAAAACTTTGCATATAGGAAAAAATACCGTATACATAGGGCTTAGTACCACCTGGGATATGTCCTTTCAGGACTAGGGGACAGCTGCTTCTTCCTGGAGGGAGAGGCATTTGGGGACATGGAGTGGCTCATTTAAGATAATTACTAACAGGGATGCTGAGATACATGTTCGTGTACTGACTAATTAATTCCCGTCTATATTATATTATACTAGAATTTGTCCTGATATCAGGGATCACATGATGACATTGTGTGTATGGTGTGTGTGTGTGTGTGTGTATTTAAGAGAGAGAGAGAGAGACAGAGAGAGAGTGAGATGGGGGGGAGAATACAGATTGTTGTGTACATTGCTAGGATTCTTTCATCTCTAACCCAGGTAGCCTCATTTGAATTAGATCTCACAAACCTTGGGGGAGTCATAAAGTCAGGTGTCGTTGGTGGCATCGGCTCAGGTGAAGGCCGAGGAGTGCTGGCAGTACACCTGAGGGATGATGTCCTTTTCCTTGGCCCCTCAGCATGTGTCTCCTTCATGGGGTCATATTCTCAGGCAGGTTCTCCCCACACAGTGGTCAGCTAGGACATGTCAGCTGGGAGTCCACCAGAAGTCCTGGTAAATGGCCAGTCTCTGTTGACCAGGACACCTTCCTCCAGTGACCAGGTTGGGTGTGTGGCTACCCCAGAAGCTGTCCCAGGGGCTGACATACTTGAGCCTCCAGGACCAGCAGGAGAGAGGGGACATGCTTCCAACTGGGCTGTGTGGTCACCGGTAGTGGGGAAAGCACAGGAAGTCACAGGTGCCTCCCCTGGGTGGTGAGTCCTTCAGTGTGTCCATTTGGTTTGCTCGCCCCTCCCCCACCAAGTATCGTCTTGTGGTGTTCTATTCTGATTCTTATTGAGTAGATGGCCTCAGAGGTGTCTAGAGACAGGACGACAGCGTGGCCACCAGGTCTGAGCTGAGCTCCTCTCCTCAGTGTGCTGCTTCCCCTCCTCTCTCTGAGCACTTTACAGGCCAGCCATGGTGAGAGCATTGCCCGTGTCCTGGTTTTAAGATGGCACCCATGACTCTTAATCCTGGTGCACCTGTTGGACTGATAAGGGCATAGCAGATGAGAAGCACACTCTCCTGGGTGTGTCTGGGTGAGTCGTGGGAGGTTGGTCTGCTCCCTCTCTCCTTCCTCTCTGGCAGTCTTCCCCTACTGCACTTCCTGGTGGCCATGAGCAGCTTTGCCCCTCTGCACCCTTCTGCCATGATGTTCCTGCTGTGGGGTCAGCTGGCCAGAGTCAGAAACCATGAGCCACAATAAACCTTCCCTCCTGTAAGTGCTAGAATCTGCTATTTTGTCTCATCAGCAAGAAAGTAACTAATGCAACATTCTTTGATCTGTAAGAACAGGACAGAATTTTTCCTGTGGGTGGAGATCAGATTTATTGTATTTTGCTGTTGTCTAGAACCTTCTCCTTTCAGTTGTCTGAGTCATAGTTTTTCTTCAGTTTATTGAAGAAACAACTTTTACAGCTCTCTTCCAAAACAATCCTAAAAAAATAAACAAGCAGAGAATGGATTTCTAATTTGTCACAAGCTTAGGCTTTCAAAAACCATTAAACCTAGGATCTGTGTTTAGAACATGTGAAATAGAATTGTCTGTGTCTGTGGCTGCTCTTAGGACTCTGATGTTGATTTTGTACAATTCCCATTGCAGAATAAATCCTGCTTTGTAGCCAGAAGGGTTGAAGGATCTTATAAAATATTTAACAGATGCATTAGTAAAATAAAATGTATATCTCTTTTTTTCTTTATTTTGGGGGATAGGGAGACAGGGTCTCACTCTGTAGCCAAGGCTGGTCCTGAACTCACTGGTGTAGACTAGGCTGGCCTTGGACTCAGGCCAGTCTGCCTGCCTCAGCGTCCCAAGTGTTGGGATTAACAGGTATGCACCACCATGCCCGGCTTTATGTGGTGCTGGGGAGTCAAGGTCAGGGCCTTGCACTTACAATGCAAGTGCTTTAACCACTGTGCCATTTCTCCAGACCTTGAAAATATATCTCTTATAAGTTAAGAGATATAAATATAAGATGTATAAATCTCTTATATAAATATATATTTTGTTACTTTGCCAATTTAGGATATTAGGCTGTATCCAACTATTCATTTCTAAGGCTTGGCACAGTGGTTTTTTTTTTTCATTTTGTTTTGTTTTATGTGATTGAAAATCTGCTAGGATGGCCTTGTTTCTGTTTCAGGGATCCAAGCTACATCTATAGACGGCTTGTGACAAGAATGGCCTTCTCAGGAGGCTGGAGTGCCCGTGGTGTTTGACTACTCACATGTTATAGACACTGTTTCTTCAAACCTGGCTCTCCAGAAGGCTGGTGTTTTATTTGGAAAATAGACGGCCGTAGTTCTTTCTTGTAGGATGGCCTTGGGGATCTGATTTTGGGATGTGCACCCTGTTTCAAGTTCTTGAGTCTGCCCATGTGTCAGTTGAATTAAGCACTCAGAAATTGTGAAAAAGATGAAGATATCATTTATTGGGTGTTTAGATAGAGAGAAAGACGTAGGATGGCCATCTCTTTCTTCCTGTGGCCACCGTGGGAAATTTAAGGTCTGTGCTGCTTCTTAAGGGGCAGGTATTGTTGGCAGCTCCTGGACTGTGCCATGGATATATATGCGTCCCACATTTTTTTTTTTTTTTTGAGCACAGCTAGAGTACAGCTGGGGTTTAGGGTATGGTGTTTATGGGGGAGATACAACAGCAGTGACAGTGGCCTGGGCCACTCCCAGTGTTTATCACGAAGCCTGCTTCTCAGTTTTCCCCTTTCTCCCAAGGCTCTTAGCAGGGAAAGGAGAGAACTAAGGAAAGAAAACTGCCTGGGCTCCATGTTTGTAAGTGGGAAAGCTGTCAGACCTATTCTTTCAGTGTCTGTGAGCTTCTGTGCCAGGGCTGCTAGTTGAGTCTTTTCCTGGAGACCTCCTCATCTGTAGCTGTCGCAAGAGGCTGCTGACCCCTGCCGTTGGTGGGCAAGGCCAGGGTGTACCTTCGGCTTGAGCTGAACACTTGAAGGAGGCACTGTGGTGTCCCATGTGCTCTCTGCACCTCTGTCCCCATCTGTAACCCTTATCTGCTGTGGCATCCTGGGCCCAGGCAATTCCGCAGCCTCCTTCTCCTGTTCCCTCCCTGTGCTTCTCACGTCCCCAGTGGAACTTGAGTCGTGGGGACAGCCCCTGTTTGATCTATAGTACACAGAAGGTCTGTGGTACCGGAGAGCGTCAGTAATACCTCAACCACGTTGACAAGCAAAGCAATTTTAATGCCTTGCATGTAAACAGCTTTACTATTTTGCATATTTTATATTTGTAGAGTGATTCGCTGTTTAAAATTTAACACAAAACGTTTTTGTTGCATGATAGATGAATATATTCATCAAGGAAAGCACTTTGTTTCATAAAACTTCTTAGAGAGAATTTATATCTACGGAAAGATATGTGATTTCCTTAATCAATTTGTTGTGTAAACAGAGGAATGTTCACATTTTTTTGTTTGTTTGTTTTAGAAAAGGCATTTTATGGAAAGAATTGTGCTTACAGAATGGCAGGCCATTTGTTCTGGTTCTAGGTTTCCTGAACAGAACCGGGTCTGCCCTGACAATAACCACGTTGCCTTCCCCATGCTAGGTTTTTGGGCCGAGTGGACTTACGTTAGGGCTGTAATGATTGACACAAAGTCAACCAGGAGCACGCAGCTGCATCTGATGACTTGCAGCTGGCAGCCACGTCCGAAAGGACAAACCCAGAGAGGAGGGTCCCCAGGAAGGAAATGCGCGTGCAGTTAGTTGTGAGTATGAACAGCCGTGTGTGAAGCTGTGAGTGTGTGAAGGTGTCAGCATGGAGCTGTGAGTGCAGGTGTGAGTGTGTGCATTGGGGCTGTGTGTGTTGGGCCTGGAACAGGCTCGGTGTGAGTGTGCGAAGGTGGGAGCTTGTGGTGGTGTCACGGTGCGTGTGGAGGAGTGAATGTGTGAAGGTGTCAGTATGTGAAGGCATGTGTGAGGGTGTGACTGTGTGAAGCTGGGTGTCAAGGTGTGGGAGTGTGTGAAGGTTGGCGAGGTGTGTGTGCAGGTGCTATGGAGGTGTGGGCGGGTGGAGGTTTGTGTTGGGCAGAGCCGAGCATCCATTGTTAGGGGTCAGTGATGCCTGGAGGCCAAGGATGTGGGAGCAGTAAGCAGGTGTGGAGTGGGGCTTTAGAGGAAAGCCGTGGCTAGGGGGCACCGTAGGGAGAGGCCGTGCGGGAGCAGGGGTGAGCTGAAGGAGGGAGACGAGTGGAAGAAGCAGAGAATGGGGGAAGGGGTGTAGGAGGACCAGAGGAAGCAGGCCATAGTGGCCTGGAGTGTCACAGTTGCCTTCTTGTGTGCCAGGAAAGGTAGGCCCCCTGCAGAGGGAAGGCGCGAGCTGGTTTCTTTGTGGCTGTGCCCACAGCTCAGCCATGTGGAAAGTGGGTGATCGTCCTCTACTACCCAGATAGTCTCCGCGTGTGCCTGGGGCTTTGAGTATCTGAGTGCTGTCTCCTTTAGAATTTATCCTGCTCTCCCCGCAAGGCTCACTTTCTTAGGTTATGACTGAGAAGGCCTCAGTATCTGAGCCCAGGGACAGGATGTACAGGTCAAACATTATTCCCCACAAAGCCACCAACTAGTCCCCCTTCCGTCCCCCCCAGTCTCTGGGCCGTCTGCTTATTGGCTCCCTGGACCAGCCACTTCCACACAGCTGTGTCCTGGGCGGGAAGGCTCCTTCCCTTTCTTCCCAGTGGCTACAGCAGTCCCAAGTGGGCAGGATGACCAGCGTACTTCCAGGAAGAGGAGCTGCTGGCAGCGTCTCACCCACCCAAGTAACCTTTGACTTTCTCTTTACTGGAGTCTCATCGTCTCCGTCTCCTTGTGTCATTTCCCCCCTCCTCTTGCTCGCCTCACCCGCCTCACCCTCCCCTTCCAAGGGCTTCCTGAGTTCCCAGCTGTTGACACGCACAGGTCTAATCAGAAACACCGAACAGGCTCCTACCTAGGGCGCAGCGACGCCTGGGCGAGGGCTCCTGAGCTGTGCAGCCCAGCACCTCCCTGGAGCGCTGCCTCCCTCCACCCGTCCGCTGCCCCGTCTGCATTAGTAAGAGTGCTCAGCCTACAGGCTCCGCTGCAGGATCTCACCTCGTGGCTGCCCAGTGCTGAGATACGCCCAGGCCCGGCAGGATCCACCCGGCTCCAGCGGCCTGCCTCCCAGGCCAGCGCCCAGGGCCCCTCACTTGTTCCTAGTCATGTCATTTTCATCGTTTCCCTGGTCCTCCTAAGAGCATTGTAGTCTAAGTCTAAGAGAAAAGTGGTGATGAGAAGTGGTAAGTGAAAAACGAGAATTACAAGTGGAAAATAAAAACCGTATGTAATCTTAACATTCAGATAGAGCGTTGCCCCTTTCTTAGTGTGCGTACCTCAAGGCTCTCTCTCCCCCCCACTTCCCTCCCTCTTTCTGAGAACGCATGCCGGAGGTACGTAGAGTTAATTCAGTTTAAGGTGATGTTCATGGTGGAGCCCGAAAGTCAGTGTCAGACTGTGATCGAGGCGGAAGCCAAGCCTTATGATCATTGGATGAAAATTTGACATTTTAACCAAAATGGACATGGTTATTATTTTATTGTTGTGTATTATTATTAGTAGTCCCATAGGAATGTGATTTTGAGGCCAGAAGTAGCTACACCTGGGCACCATTCTGTGCCGGGTGCTCACGTGGTCAGTACGCTGCCGTTAGTGATACAAACAGGTGTTCCCTTGCAGCTGAGTTTGGTGGGGAAGCAGGATGTGCAGGGGTCCCACTTCCTGAACATCTTCTCTTCGATGTCTTTGCTTTCTTCACTATATCTGTGTTGATTCTGATTTATTGTGAATGTTACAGTGTGATTTTGGAGGTCTTTGCAACTTGTGAAATGTCAAGGCAACAAACTTGACACAATTCCCCATTAATTCATATCTTGTAAACACATGGAAAGTCCAAATAAGGCATTTTTCTTGAAGAGTGGATAGTCTAAACATAAAAAATTAAATTGTAAGTGTTGTTGAAAGTACGCAGGCCGGTGGCCCAAACGTTTCCGCGGATCTGTGACTTAGGTATTCGGCAGTCCTGTGTGTCGCTGTGCATCCTGTTGTCGCCTGTGGTTCTCTTCACTTCTTGGCTTCGGGGAATCTAATGGTCTTTGTAAAGCTAGCAGGCAATGCGTTCTCTTAATATTCGTGTTTTCCGTTGTTTTAAATTTGTATTTTTTGAGACAAAGTTTCCCTCTGTATTCTACTCTGGTCCTGAACTCACCTCGCATTGAACTCTCAGCAGTCTTCCTGCCCCAGCCTCCTGACTGTTGGGATTAAAAGCATGCACCACCGTGCCCGTCTTACGTGGTGCTGGAGAACTGAACCCAGGGCCTTGCTTGCACCTGCTAGGCAAGCACTCTAACCTCTGCGCTATCCCTCACTCCATCTTTCATGTGTGTCAGCGTTCTCAGTAGGTGGTTTTGCACATAAACTTTAGCACATAAAATTAACAGCTTCACCATGTGCTCCTGGATTAGTCTGTATTTCATCTGTGCTGTGATGCTTTCGTATTTATTAACCACTTGATTGGGAGAATCAAGGAACGTCATGTACACAAGGAGATTTTTAGTCTAGGTGCAGCTAGGAAGCATATTGCTACCTAAGAGAATATTCAGATATGGACAGTAAGATCTGTGCCCCCCCCCCCCCCCCCCCGTTGGTAGCACTGACGTCACCCTGTAGACGGAGACGCTGGTGACCTGCATGTCATGCGATCATGGACAGTGTCTAGGAGTTCACGGATGCCACACACGATCTGGAGATAGATATTTGGCAGTTTGTCCTTGAAGGCTGTGGTCTGCGTTCAGAAGTTAACACCAGTCATGGGTTTTGGGACACATAGGGTGGTCGAAGCTGAATTTGACGGATCCCTGAGTAAGATTTTGCATCTTGCTCTATGTCCTTACCCTTGGTGCTTTCCTGTAACGTTCTCAGAAATCGTGATAACTAATGGGTGAATGGTTTTTATCCCTGTGGGTATTTGCCAGCTCTTCCATTCGTGTCAGACAGGTTCATCTGTTTGATTTCTGCCCAGCTTCCAGCATCTCCAGCCTCGGCCACTTTTCCCTTTACTCTTCACATCCGGGGCTGTGGTACAGAGGCCTTCTCAGTGTCAGAAGGCCAGCGTCTGCCCTTCCACGTGGGGGCCTCGCGGGATTCTGTCCTGTGCAGGCTATCCTCGGCATGGCGTGTGAGCCTCCTCCACGCCATGGCCCTTTGGTGGCTGTTAGTTTTGAGTGTAGACAATCAGAGTCTGAGCCCTTCACCGTCCTGCCACTGGCCCACACCGTGCGCTTTCTCCTGGGCCCTCTCCTGCTCTCTGGGCTCCTCCTTCCCTCCCCTCAAGCCCCAGAAGGGCACAGCTCGGCACAGCTCAGCACAGCTCAGTCACGGCCCAGACTCGCTCTGTCTCCACCGGGGGGCAGCCTGTCCCCAGAACACCAAGCTTCCAGTTGGTTTTTCCTACCGATCGCCCCCTTCTCCTGGGGTCCATGACTGCCGTCGCTGGTGGTTTGCCTCACAAGGGACAGCACATTGGCAGTGTCATGGTCAGCCCTGTGGCTCTTGGCAACACTGTTTCCAGAGGGGTCCCAGTGAAGTGGGGTTCCTCGTCAGCCTCTTCATTCGGAGACTTGAGGCACAGTGACCTCTCTGCCCTTCCTCCACAGGAGTGGCCACTGCCCACATTCTTGCTAGGTCAGTGTGACCTGCCATTTCTATGAAATCCAGCACAAAGACACTGGGACCCCTGCCAACGGGGAGGCAAAAAGAAGCTGGAGTTGGTGACCTGGACATGAGTGAAACACAGTACTGACACCCTGTGGCTCTGGAGGGTCTGTGTTGTGTCCAGTGGGGCCAAGAAGCTCACACGAGATGGCGCTGCCATTGCTGGCTGAGGTGGAGGCTGTCTCCCCAGGCTGCTCTGGGACCGATCGACTCTGCTCATCAAAACCACTGGCTTGCTATGAGGCGCTTGGGCTAGTGGCCAGGGCCCAGTGTCCAGCTGGGGACAGCAGTGGGGGAGGTAGAATTGACCTCCCCCTCCTTTTCCAGGCCTGATGGTTGTCCCTTTCCCATTTCTGTCAACTCTGGCCCTTCTGCAGGGGCCCAGGCTCAGCCTACCCGGGAGGAAGGGTTTGGGGGTGGCTGCCGGCAGGCCACACAGCTGGGTTCTGCCTAGCAAGGATCTGGGCTCTGGGTCCCCCAACTCTCTCTCTAATGATTTTTCTGTACACCGTGCTATAAAAATCCCACCTCAGGGTAGCCTTTGGGACCCATGTGCCCCTGTGTCCTGTCCCTTAACCTTGAGGGACTCACTGATATGCTTTAGTAACAGTCTAGACAGCCCAAGTGTCTATTTGTTGTGGTCGCACAAGAAACCCAAGTAATGGCTTCTTCAGAACCTAAGCAGTTAATACTAGGAATTCGCTGCAAATAAATTGATCAGTATGCAAGACAGTTGTCACGGCTGAATCATGGTCCACAGTTAAGGTAAACAGATCTGTGATGACATTTTCTGAGCAGAATACAAATGCCCGCGTTTCCTCCCAGAGGTTCCTGGCATTTCTTCTGCGTGGAGAGCAGAGTCTGCTAAGAAGGTGTCGGTCACAAGAAAGGAAGAGCTTTGTTTAATCCCCCCGAAAGGTAGGGCTGGGGGGGTGCTCCCCCGAGGAGCGGGGTCTGGGGGCCGAGCCCCGAGAGCGGTCTTCCCCCGCAGCCACCTGCCTGTCTCGCCTAACCCGCGAGGAGCCTTTGCTTTTCCGTGTATCTGAAGGATTGTGGAAATGTTAGAGGTGGCCGCAGCGTGAAAGTTGGCAGGCCATTAATTCTTTTCCGGTGTGAAGATCAAGAGCTGCGTCTTTTCTTATTTGGGGTTCACAGGGGAGAGCGGGGAGAGCCTTTTTCCGCTTCCTGTCTTTCATGGCAGTGGGCTGTCCGAGTCCCGCGTCTTCTGCAGGTTTTCCGCCCGCGCCGGGCGGTGGGGATTCTGTGCAGTATGTCTGCGTGGGCAGCGGGCGCGTCTGCGGCTGGGAGCAGCCCTGCTTTGTGGCAGAGCTCGTCAAGTCCTCAGTGTGCGTGCCTCTCAGCACAGGCTGCGTTTCTGAGAGCGCGGGTCGCCGGGTGTGGCAGGAGCACGGTTTGCAGGGGATTCGCCTGCGGCCGGCTGCTGGGGGTGCGGAGGGGTCTGTCCGCTCTGTTCGTGCACTTGACTAGGCACCTGAGCGCAGAGCGATGTACAGGCAGGTGGGTTTGAGGTGGGGGAGTCCCCGTGGGGTCAGGGCTTGTATGTGAACAGAAGACCCCCCCCCTCCTCTAGGGGGCTTTAGGGCACAGAGTAGGCTGCTGAGAAATTCTGGAGCCCTCAGAGCAGCTCATTTTGAAAAAACATCCTGTATACTGTGAGTCCTTACCACGGGGGTGCCCCTGTGGTCTGTGGCAGGTTCACCTGGGTGTAGCCTCCTCCGGGGAGTCTTCTTGGCTCTGCCCTGCTGTGCCCTGTGGCTGTGGCAGCAGGCAGCTCGTGGTGTGGGGTCGCCAGCTGTACAGCTGACTCACACCCGGTCTTGGACCAGGTCTAGCGCAGCCCCCGGCCGAGGCAACAACTTTGCACATGCTGCCTGGGGGCAGACGGGCTTGTGTCCCAAGGCAGCCTGACCGGGGAAGGCACATCTTGGAGTTGGGACTCATGGAGAAACCCAGTCAGGCGGTGAGGGACTCAGGGGCCCGAGGCTGGGGTAAATGCCTGGTGGCCGGTGTCTCCACCTCCTGAGCATGGCTGGCGTGGTAGATAAAGGAGGAACAAGGCCCAACCGTGTTTTCTTCCTCGCTAGACATTTTTTGCCTTGTGCCGTGTAGGAGGATCAGGTGACCAGGTTTTTAGAACTCTCCCTTTTTGGGCCCCGACACATCAGCTGAGGCAGTGACATCATCTCCTGCCTCCGAGGCTGCACCACCCGGTCGCTGTCGTCCCTCTTGGGGCTTTCTTCCTCCTGCGGTCCTAGAGGCACGGTACGGGGGACCGGGCTGCCCTGGGATGGGACCGGGGACTGGGTCTTAGAGCTGTTCACGGGCAGGCGCCGTGAAGTGGGGGAGTAAAGGGGTGGGGCTCCCTGGATGGCAATGAGCCTCGGGGGGCTTGGGGGACACCGTGAGTTAGGGTCAAAATCCTGGAGCAGTCAGAGGCATGCCTTGCTCTGGGAAGGGAGGGCCAAGGTGAGATGGACTCACCAGGGACCAACCCTCGCCGGGAGTGAGGGAGAGGCAAGGAGCCACCAACAAGCCTCCTGGGGGTTGACTTTGGATCTGCATATAAATGAATGAGGGGTGAGCTGGGTGAAGGGGAGAGAGCTTTCTTGCCAGAGGAAGTGGTGTGTGCAAAGGCCCTGAGGTAGGGGGAACATGGCTTGTGTAAGAAACCGTAGGACAGTGTGGCTGCAGCCTGAGGGGTAAGCAGGGGAGGTGGCAGCCACCTGATCCTAGGAGGGCTAGTTGACTGTGGCAAGGACTCCACACTGAGCTATGACAAAGACAGTAGCAGTTCTAAAGTGTTTCTGGGCTGGGAAATTCTGCCCGTCTCTGTGGAGGATTTGGACTTGCTGTGTGGGCCTGTCCCCACAGAAGGCATCGTGTCCCATGCAGCTCCAGGCACCTGCACGGGGCGGGGCCAAGGCTCCTGTCCTTCCTGTGCATTCCCGGAGCCCCAGGACCCTGTGCGGGCTCTGCCCAAATGCCCCAGGGCATAGAGTCGGTGGGGTGTCCTGGCTGGTCACGGGGCTGAGGGTGCCAGGGTGGGCAGAGGAGGCACAGCAGGGTCCTGGGGCGGAGGGGGGGAGCACCTGCCCGCCAGGGAGGGGACAACGATGCAGGCCCTGTGCTTCGTGTGCCCATGGTGCGTACGTGCTGTGTGCCCATCCCACAGGTACTGCAGGTGTGCATGCTCAGTATGCGTTTGTGTGTTGGTGATTTGGTGCGTGGCATGAGTTGGTGTGTGCGTGTATGTGAATCCCTGAGAGGGAGTGGGAAGAAGGGAGCGTGGGGAGGGCAGGTGAGGTCGGGGAGAGGGTCCCTGTGGACACAGCTCTGCTCCCTCCGCCTGACCCTGCGTGGGTGGACCTACAGAGGTAGGGCCAGGTCCCGGAGAGACCACCTTAGCCCCCCCTGGGGATAGTGTCTTCTGCCGGCGCTGCAGCAGGGCCAGGCGCTTGCCCTTTCCCGCCCTGTGAGCTAGGTGGAGGTAGGCACACAGCCCCAGAGGAGGGGCTGGTTGCCTGCACAGGAATTGAGCGAGTTTGCGAGGATCTGAGGGGCGCTCTTCGCCAGGCAGACGCTCACGCTCGCAGCCCACACGCCCCAGAGCCTGTGCAGGTGCCAGCTCCTTAGGTCCTCAGCGCTGGCCAGCACGGACCGTCCTTAGGTGGGACACCCACATGGCTCAGGGTGGGTGCAGCCGCCGCGCACAGTGGCTACTGTGACAGACACTCTTCCTGAGGGAGAGGAGTGGGGAGAAGGAAGGCCCTTGTGAGGCATCGCATGTGAACAGCCTTCCTGCCGTCCTCCCCCTCACAGTGGGGGTAGCCATCTTCCTTGTTCTGCAAACGGGGTAAAGTTGAGTACCTAGTCCCCAGCCCTCAGCGAGATGGAGGGACGCCGTCTCTTGCGTGCCTGAGCACGTCCACCCGGGCTGTGATGGAGCCTTACTGTCAGGACCCCTACTGTCACAGCTGGGCAGAGTCCCGGGGCTGCCCGGGCAGGGCAGAGCACAGCGGGGAGGGCACAGGTTCCAGGGCATAGCGGGCTCCTGAGCTTGTTAGCTGCCCCTTGCTGTGACAGAATACCTGAGAAGGACACCGTCAAGGAGGAAAGGGAAGTTTTGGGTTGTGGTGTTGGAGGTCTCACCTGTGGGTGCTGGCTCCTCATGTTTGGACTGGGGCGAGGCAGAGTATCATGGCTGCCAGAGTGTGTGGAGGAGGGATGGCCAGGAACAAAGTTTACCCTCCCAGGACACACACCAGCCAACCTGTGTCCTATAGCTAGGCTTTACCTCCTGCTCGTTCTGCCGCCTTCCAGGGGGCCACGTGTTAATCTGATGGAGGAGGTAGGAGCCCTGGTGACCTGGCCACTTCCCTAAGCCCACCTCTGTGGAGGGGAGCTGGACTTCAGAGTGTGGGCCATTCCAGACCCAAAGCCTGCCAGAGCCCAGAGTGAGTGGCGTCATCGCCAGGCCAGCCGGGTCTGCAGCTGGATGCTCCCGTTGTCAGGAAGAGCCCTTCTCCCTTGGCGTCCCTTCCTGCACTCATCACTTCCCGTTTTCCAGCTCCTGGTGCTCTCTGCTGTGTCTTCCCATAAGGCAGTTTACAATATTTATTATTCTGATATCGTTGGATTAATATACATTGTTAACGTTAAAGTTACACATGGTCATAGGGGAGAAGACAAAGATAGTCAAAAGAGGAGAAGAACTTACAGGGAAAATAAACCAACTGTAATTAACCCTGCCTTCCTATCTTTTTTCTCTGCATATCATGCACACACACACACACACACACACACACACACACACACACACACACCCCATTCCCATATCCTTAGAGCCCCGTGTGAGGCCTGGACACTTCAATGTGTTTTGATTTGCACTGCTGAGTTGTTCTTTAGGAAGGTAGGCCTCCGTATCTCAGCTTGATCCGCAGCACCACATAGAAGTTATCGGGGTGTGAGGGTGTGATGGCACACACCTGTAATTTCAGCACTCAAGAGGGTGAGAGAGGAGGTTCCCAACTTGAAGGAATGACAGTGGCCACTGGTCACCCTGTGGGGACTGAGGTGTCCAACTTCAGTGTCTCCTCCCTACACAATGCAACAGCCAGCGTCCCCCTTTTATTTGTGTCAGAGGGCCACAAACCTGCTCCGTCCTTAGGGGGTGACTTCGTATTTCAGCTTCCCTGCTCCACTTGATCCCAGACCTTGCCTTGGGGACCGTCACTGCTGACGTGGCCAGGGACCTTGCTCCAGCCACCTTCCCTGGGTGCGTCCAGGACTTTGCTCGCTTGTGCATCAGTCAGAGAGAACAGTTGTGGGATTTGGGAACTGGGTTGTCACTGTGTAAGGGAAGGCCACGGCTGGCCACAGGTGGATGTGCATATGGTGACCTGAGAGAGACCTGCTTCCGACTTCCATTTTAATTTAAAATTCAACATTAGAGACACGCTTAAGCCTTAAGTTGAATCTGTCTTAGCTCCCTAGGTTGCATTTTCCATTTGGTTTATTAGTATCTAGATCACTTATTTTAGTTACCAACATGGCATTTGATAAAATGACACTGTTGTTCCTTAAATAAACTTTAAAAAGCAGGTACAGAGCAGACTTCCTTGACTTCATGAAGAATGTGCCTTTTTCTTTTTTTGAGACAAGGTCTCGTTCTGTAGTCCAGACTGATCATGAACTCACTGTGCAGTCAAGGCTTGCCTCAAATTCACAATAATCCTCCTTCTTCACCCTCTTGAGTGCTGAAGTTACAGGCGTGTGCCATCATACCCTCACACCCAGATAACTTCTGTGTGGTGCTGGGGATCAAACAAGCACTCTAACTGGTGAGCTGTGCCCTTAGCCCAAAAACGTGCGTCTTAAACCAACAACTCATTCCAGTGAAACTTAAAGACCATAATTGTCCTTTAGTTACTGGTTCTGGATTCTTCTCCAAGCACTGTGCCAGGCTCCTCACTGCATTAGGCTAATCTGAAAATGACCCTGAAGGCAGATGTTACCAACATTCATAGGCAACACTTCAACAGATGGCCCAGTAGCCAAAAATATTCAAACTGTGATTTCAAACTAGCTATCCGGCTGCAAAGTCTCTGGTCACACTCTTACCCCACCACAGGCCATTGCTACAAATTAGACAACAAAGAGAAATTAAGACTGTAACTGTTCAAAAGGAGTAAACAGAGTCATTACATAGTTCATAGGATTCAGTAGGACTTAGAAACTTAAAAAACATAGACTTAAATTATCAGCACAAATGAAAGAGTTTGGTCAAATAAAGTTTTTGTTTATCCTTGCGGAGGGTGGGGGGGGGATAAATTTAGTGAAAGGGTAGGAAATGTGATAGCCCAAGAAACTCTTTCACCGGGGTTGTAAAGTTTGAAAGGTTAGTTCTCAGAACAGTAGCGGTGGGCACCGGCTGTATGAGCTGCTGGTTGATCAGTGGAATCAGTCCTCGTGCTGGGGAAAAGATCCCTACTACAGCACCAAGGCAGTGTCACCTCCAGCGACCTCAAGTGCCTGGAAGTAAACCAGACAAGGAATTCTGGGAACCTTTAGGATGCGAACAAAAAGAGTACCTAAAAGGGAGCCTGAACTAAATTGTAGGTATGTGTCAGTTAGTGGTTGCAAATTTCTAAATGTTGCAAAACAAAAAAGTCAGCTTTTCCTTCCAAATTAACTGATAGGTTCATGGAGATGAATATGAAAGGTGTTCAGTTTTATGTCTTAATCAACTAGATCAAGATTGAAGTGACAAAATAGATTGGAAGGAAGAACAAAGAGTTCTGAGACGTAAGCATAGTGAGAGAAACTCAGCAGTGAAAAGGTGACGAAGCGCAGTATGAGAAAGGAGTGGGCCATTGGCAAAGGCACACAAGCAGAAACAGACACGTGTATGTATAAAGGAAAGGCAGAAGAGGAAGCACCAGGAAAAGAAAGACTCTTGAATAAGTGGCTTTGGGACCGTTAATCTTGTCGTCTTAGTTGTACTTCTTAAAACTTTTATTTTTAATATTAAAATAATCTCCCCTAGTGAGGGCCGGGAAGGCAGCTTAGCAGTACAGCACTTGCCTGGTGTGCACGAGGTCCTCAGACTTGCAAAGCAAAACAGAACAAAAAAATCAGGTAGAAGTTCTCAGAAGCTGTGACAGAGCTCTGTGGTGAGAAGGAGATCCTGCAGGTGGGTAGGAAGCTGCTTTGAATCTCATGGAGGGGTGAGCACAAGCTCTGAAGGGGAGTTTACAGAAGTGGCAACACGCAGAGCTTGAGTGAGCCCCAGAGCCCGGGAGATACTTGGCCACGGCATGAGCCCGGAGCCGCTATCTCTCTGATGCTGCGGGGTTAGCCTCGTTGCTGGGGGACTCTCATCTCACACGTTGCTGCATTATTAAGTTCACATTCTCAAACTCCACAGAGCACTGGCCTCAGGGCACACGCAGGCCACACGTGACGGTGGTGGTTCTCTGAGCTTGTTATTTCATATGTACGTGGAGTAATGAAAATGTAAGGGGAATGTTTGAATTTAAAAAAATTTATTACGGTAAAAGACATACAACCATCAATCCTCTTCACCCCCCACCCGCCTTTGAACACACTCATCCCATTGCCCTGCAGCTTTCTGAAGAGAAGCCCTGTCTCTTGAGCGTCTTTACAAGGGAAGAAATAAAAACCCAGGCTGAGTGCCACAGTCAAGTGCCATCCAGCAGAAATGTAAAAGACATGGTGGTGTGTCCTCATCCACCATATTCACCAGATGTGACACTGTGCCGCTCCTGGCTCTTTCCCGAGACCAAATGACCATGGAAGGTCAACATTTTCAGTCGATGCAGAACACCAGGGCAGCCATGAGAGCACAACTGCAGTCACTCAGCAAGGAGACCTCCGGAACTGCTTCAGAGATTGGCCAGAACAAAGGATGGTGGTGTTTGAAGCGAGGGGGAGAATACTGGGGAGGCTAATGGCAATGTGTCTTTTACTGTAATAATTTTAAAAAATTTAAACTTTTACCCTGTCTTCTGATCACGCCTCATCTAGTTTCTCTAGGATAGGAGCTTCGGTGCTTGGCTCTTAGTGCACAGGCCCTTGTCCCCAGCTCAGAGGACATTGTGGTCCCACGGAGAGGCTGTGGCTGGGAGGCTGCTCTGGAGTGGGGCAGAGGGAGCATCAAAGCGAGGTGGTGAGACAAGAGGTGACCGGAGGCTGGCCCTGCCCCCGGCCAGCTGCGGGTGCCTGTGTGTGTCACCTGGCCTCTCTTTCCTGCTCTGGTTCCTGCCTAAGGAGAGAACTAGACCCTCAGGATCACCCACCCCTCGTACCCTGGCCTGCCTGCCAGGCTTTGGGGAGCTCTGCTTTCTGCACCTGCCATCACAGAAACAGCAGTTTTGTTTTCCCAAAATAAAATTCAGGGGGTATCCCGCTGGCCTCTCTCCACATTCTTACCTTCCAGGCCCGAGCTGAGGGCAGTTGGGACAAGGAAGGGTGGGCCGGCCCACTGTTGCTCCTTCTCACTACCGTCCCCCTCCCCAAGTTCCTTCCCACTCCCAGAAAGTCTGCTCCCCATTTCCTATCATTGATTCTTTATTTTGCTGTTTAAATTATCTATATTTTGAGTGTCTCATCTGAGAGAAACCATGAGATATTTAACCTGTGTCTGGTTTCTTTTACTTTGTATTATGATCTGGAGATCGATTCATTTTCCTACAAATGACTCAACATTCCCCTTTGTGGTGATGCAGATACATATCCTACATTTTCTTTTTCCTTTCGTCTGTTTCTGTATATTTTCAATGGACATTGATGCTTCCAGAGAAGAGGGAGGGTACAGCTTTTTCCTAACCTCAGGTTTGACCAGAGAGCCTTTTTCCCAGAGGACCTTAAGGGACACTGTTGGTGTAGAGCTCAGTTGAGAAAGTGGTGACTCGTGTTCTGCATTGTGTTCGACCTGCAGGTTTGGGACTTCATGGACATCACGTATTTAGCCTGCTTTTCATAGAAAAGATAAATTTTTACCAGAAGCAGCAGATAGTAGGGCAGTTGGGTCCTCCCTGTTTTGCTGTGGCAAACCCAGCATAGTAATTGATAAAAGGGGAGAGAATTGCTTTAAAAGAGAGATCTTTTTAAAAAGTACTTGTCAGTGTGTGCACTGGTTCAAAACAAAACAGACTGAATTGGTTCTCCAGGCTCTGTGAACATAGAGAGGCTGAGTTGGGATTTGTTTATTAGTATTAGAAAACTGTCCTCCAAGGCTTGAGGGTGCAGCGGTGAAGTGGACCTTTGATGTGTTCATCATGTCTGTGAACCTCGCTGTGGGCAGCTGCCCAGGGAGCCTGGCTCTGCAGGGAGGAAGCTGAGCCTGCTTCCACCCACTTCCTGGCATCCTGGCATCCCAGTATTCCTGTTCCACCTGCATGGCCACAGCCCTTAGATTCTGACCCCAAGCTGTCCCTGGAGACATTTCTCCAGTCTGCCGTTCCCCTGCTGCCCTGTGCAGCCGAAGTGCTGGGGAGAGCGTCTAGGAGTCACGCCAGAATGAGGGGCAGGCTCAGGGAAGCCACCTGGGGAGTTTGTCCTGCCAGTGCGGCCTGAGTGAAGGGTGCCTGAGCTCCGGGACCTCCAGAACTTGGAGGGGTTGGGGAAAATTTTTAACAGTGTTAATTTTTTGAAATCAGGGTGCTTTCCATGGTCTTATGGGGCTTCCAAAGAACCTGGCTTATGAGATATTAGCCACGGTATGTGGGAGGGGTTTCCTTCTCATCACCCCCGGCCACCTCTCTGTCTTCCTCTTGAGTTACTGTATGTTATATCAGCTTGGAAGAACCTGGGCACCTTGGCCTACTGCAGCTGCTGGCTCACTGTGCAGCTGGATATCACTGTGTGTGTGTGTGTGTGTGTGTGTGTGTGTGTGTGTGTGTGTGTGCGTGCGCGCGCGCGCGCACAACTGAGGATTGAGTCCAGGGCCTTTACAGGGAGCTACATCCCCGGTCCGTTTTTATTTTTTGTTTTGAAACAAGGTCTCACTGAGTTGCTAAGTTTCCCAGGCTGTGATCCTCCTGCCTCAGCCTTCCAGAGTGCTGAAATTATAGGCCTGTACCACCAGGCCAAGCCTGATGTGACTCTTTGAGTGTCCCAGACCTCTAACTTCACTGAGCAATGGGAGCCACGCAGGGATATGACTCGCTGGCCTTCTGACTCCAGGCTGATAGTAGGACCCATGTCCTCATGAACGCGACATCAGGCAGGACTGAGAGTCAGCAGTGCTGCTGCTGTGGGGCTTTGGCTACGGGAGCTTGCACCAGCAGGGGCCAGGGGTTGGTACCTATGACAGGGTGCCCCTACCGACCCCCATGCTGTCTGGGCTCTGGTACATCTTTCCTCCCTCTGGGTGACCGGGGGGCAGGGGTCCCTTAGGAAAGCTCCTGAGCTGCGCTGGCTCTTTCTAACCACTGATTTGGACACTGAGTTTGGGAGGGGTCCTTTCCAGGGGAGAAGGTGGAGCCCTGAGAAGGAGAAAGAGCTCACCCAAGGGCTGTGACAGGTGACAGGACGAGCCGTCTCACCCAGGTCACGGGCTCTGCCTCAGGGGCTGCTGCTGGGACCCAGGGAAGCTTTCTGCTATTACTGGGTTGTCCTGGCATTGACCAAATCTCTCCTCTGTGCTGAATTCCAGAAATGGCCTCAGACATTCCTGGGTCGGTGACATTGCCTGTTACACCCATGGCAGCCACTGGACAGGTGAGGATGGCCGGGGCCATGCCTGCCCGTGGAGGAAAGCGGCGTTCTGGGTAAGCATCCTTGGCGTCTTTAGGAACTGAACTCAGTAAAGGTTGAGCAAGGCCCTGGGAAATACTGTTTTTCTCTCCTGCAGAATGAGAGCTCAGCAGTTCACATCCTGTTTAGGATTTGCAAAACTCCTAACTATGTGGATGATGTGCTTCTGAGTGTCTGGGGCCTCAGCACCCAGCTGGGAACTTCTGTTTGCTTGTTCTCGCGGTGGGTTTGTGCCTGGGATCCTGCTGGGCCTGGCCCGGTCTCCCTGAAGAGGAGGGCTGACCCTTAGCCCCCAGGAGCACACAGGCCCTGTGCAGCTGAGCTCCGGCCTCTCCCCACCTTCCCCTGCTCGGCCTGCTGTTTAGGGATGAAGTGTTAGACACTCTTTCAGAAAAACTGTCTAAAGTGCCCGGAGGCAAGTTGCTTGGGATTCTGCTCAGCTCACCCAGTTAGCGATACTTCCTGAGGCATGACCAGCTGTACTGTGAATGCTTAAATTCGAAAACATTTATTATAGCAAGAAGCTTTGCCTTTCGTCCCCCTCAGAATCCTCCCCTCACGTTGAACACACGTATCCCATCGTGCTTGCTGAAGTCGTTCTGGGATTCCTCTTTTGTGCCTTTGTGAGGATTACTTCTAAAATGGATTTTAAGGTTTTCAACTTAACTCTTAATATTTAATGTTATTTATGAGGTTTGATTAAAAAAAAAATCCAGTGAATGCTGCTGCTGAGTGCCATCCAGGGGAAAAGCGGCCCATACAAGCGTGGTGGCGCGTCCTCGTCTGCTGTATTTACCTGCTGTGGTACCGTGTGACTTCTGACTCTTCTCCAACTTCAAAATGATGGTGAAAGGCCAATATTTTGAGGCAGCCATGACAGCATAACTAAAGACCCTCAGGAAAGAAAACTTCCACAACTGCTTCAAAAGTGGCAGGAGTGATGGGATGAGTGGGTTTAAAGCAAAGGGCTTCAGGGGGGAAGGGAGTAGTAATGTGTTTTTTACTGTAATAATTGTTTCTAATATATATATTCACCGCATCTTGCAGTCACGCCTGGTAGTAGGTACGTTGGCTTCAGTGATTCTCAGAGGGCCCGGGAGACTGTGGCTCTGAACAGGTGGAGCCCCCAGCTGCACCCACTTCTGGTGAATGTCGGTGTATCTCAACTCAGGACCTAAGCCAAGACTGCAGCCCGAGTCCTGTGGGAAATGCGTAGCTGACACGTCCAGGCCCAGTGTACCATTCAGCCCGCTGCTGCCAGGACCCACTTCTCTTCAGTGGAGTAAACAGTGGATAGAAAGGTTTCTCTTGAAGTGGAGTCAGTGTGTTTTAGTGCAGTTCTGACACTGTGTGGCTCCCTGGGACCCAGGCGGTCTGGGCCTAGCAGTTCATGCTTCTCACAACCTGAGCCCAGCCATGGGACGTTCCCATTTTCCCTTGGGATGGAACCCAGGGCATCACTGCAAACCAGTACAACGCTCTGCTGCCCAGCTGTGCCCTTGGGCTACTTTTTAATTCCCAACATTTTAAGCCTGAAGAATTCTTTTCTGAATCCATATGATTCCTGGAAGGAACAGAGGCAGGAAATGGGTATATCAGGACCTGGGATATAGTGAGGCTGAGATGGGAAAGCCAGACATCATTATGGTTTTAGATTGTAAAAGGAATTATTGTGTGTAGCATTGTCTTTGAAGGAGGATCTGAGATTTCCATGATCATGGGCAGGTTTAGAAGGCTGAGGAATGGAGACCGGGGCCTGAGCCTTAGTGCCTTGACTCAGCACACAGGACTCAGACCACACCACAGTCTTCCTGCTGCTGGGCCACAGAGCTGGGATGGGCAGCGGTGGTGCCAGGGCAGAGCTCTACTGGTCAGCTCTGTGATGGGGACGCGGCTCACCCCTGGGGTTCACTGCAGAGCAGGCTCCTGTTTGAACCAGCCTTTCTGCTAATGAAGCGCTGTGCTCAGCAGAGTCGGGGCAGCTGAAAGCATGTGTCAGTGTATCAATTTACTGATTGTCTAATGTACCAGGCCTTTCACAGTTATTTTAAACATTGGGACTCTCCTTTGCATTCTAGGGGAATGGAGGGAGCAGGCTGGCCCAGTCTCCACGACTTGACATTCATCCTGTGTCCATGTAAAGTGACTTCCATTTTCACAGCAGTTTCCATAGAGATTCTGACTTCTTTACATGTTTTGTTGAATTCTGTGCTGTAGGCCACCACAGCTATACAGCCCTGTAATACCAGCCTAAACCACTTCCCAAACAGCTGCACACCGGAGACCTTGACGGGTGCCAGTCACCAGAATGCAGATGACCCCATGGCAAGTCCCTTGGCTGTGTTCAGAGGATCCTCCACCTAGGGGCTGGACCCATCGAGGGGCACAGCTTTTTCTCTTTTCTCACTGGAGTTTGGGTGAATTCTGTCTATGACTCATATTTGATGATGCATTATTACTATTAATTTTTGTAATACTACGGATTGAACCCAGGGCCTTATTACTGAGCTGCATCCCCGGCCCTTTATTATATTTTATTTTGACACAGGCTCTCATTAAGTCTCTAATTTGCCCAGGCTGGGCTCAGACTTGTGATCCTCCTGCCTCAGTCTTGTAAAGTGAGGCCTGCCAGCAGGCCCAGCTTATACCGTATCATCATCATCATCATCACCATCATAGAGATAACAGTAGTCCAGCTCTGTAGTCCAGGCTGGTTTTGAGACTGTGCCACCCGCTCACTGGCCCAGGTTCCCTAAGCTGAGTACAGTAGGTTTGAAGAGTGATATTTTGATTTCTCTTTTATTATTCAGCCCCTAGGCTGCATCTTGGCTGGTGTTGCTCTGACACACGCTTTGTGTCCTTGGGCTGTTATTTGTTTTCCCACTCTATCTTTTGAGGATTGAGCCAGGGCCTTTGCACTGAGTTGCCTCCCTGGTTCGTTCGTCCTTCCTTTCTTTCTTTCTTTCTTTCTTTCTTTCTTTCTTTCTTTCTTTCTTTCTTTCTTTTGTTTTGAGACACAGTCTCACTGAGTCACCAAGTTTCCCAGGCCGAGCTCAAACTTGTGATCTTCCTACCTCAGTCCACCTGTGTTTTTGCCTGCATAGTGGACGAGGACATGTGCGCATTTTGGGGTGGATTGGTTATCTGAGCATGAGGACAGTCACATGAGTCCTGATCAGTGTCCTAGGCTGCTCCCCACCTTGTGCTTTTCCAGATACTAAATCTGACTGCTGCACACAAGACAGGTGGGTGGCATACCCTCTTGGTCCCTAATTTCTCATGGACAGATGCTGGTGCCTGGGCTCTTGGTGGACTTGGAGAATTCTGGGTTGAGGGCAGGGCCAACTCTCTCATGTCCCCAGTGACCAGGCTGGACCCTTGGCTGCACAGCCCACGAGCTCATGCCCTCTTTCGTCTGCCCTGTCTTGGTGGAAGCAGGTGTCTAGGAAAGGGTACAAGTGTCTTTGCTAAAATGAGAGTGACCGGCCAGCCTGGTTTGTTCAGGAGTCACTTCATTTTAGCCCTGAAGTCCTGGATCCCAGGATCCCTTCAGTCCCTGGATAACCAGGACACTCACGCCCCCTAAACATCTCAGGAGTTCCCAGCTGACAAGGGAGGGTAGAAAAGGCCTCATACAGGAGCTGCTGTTTGTAATCATGATCAGCCTGGCAGAAGGGTTGTTAAAGATAACAGTACCTAGGACAACCACTTGAGGTTTTGCTAAATACTGCCCAAGTTCTTGGGAATTTTCTTGACCCGGAGATGCTGGTGTGGGCAGCAGCAAAGTTGCTCTTCCCAGCTGTGAACACTAGGGGGCAGTGTGCCCCTGCAACAACTCAGTTCTGTGGATTTGGGTACAACAGTTTTTGGTGATGAATCTCCCTCCCAGTCGTGATTTGCAGGAGGACGAGGGGATGGCTTGGTAATTACGCAAAATACTGTTGGTTTTGGAAACTCATGCAT
The DNA here is from genome assembly GCA_004027205.1 of Ctenodactylus gundi. Lineage (NCBI taxonomy): Eukaryota > Metazoa > Chordata > Mammalia > Rodentia > Ctenodactylidae > Ctenodactylus > Ctenodactylus gundi. The sequence goes on along the minus strand of PVKB01005571.1, from coordinate 53,877 downwards.
TCAGCCTCTGCTTGTTCACAACACAGACAGCTGTGCAGCCGACACCTCGCGCCTGCTGCGCATCTGGGTGGGTGCGTGGCCTTCACCTCCTGTCCCCCTCTCCTGTCACTTTCCTGCGCCCCTGCCCTTCCCTTTGTGCACAGGTATTTCTTCTTCCTTTTTCGATTGTCTGTTTCTTTTGTTTATATTCTTAGCAATCTGGACCACTCCTGTGTCTCACTTCTAAGCACCCAAATTGACAGCGTCCCATCCGGCGCTGCCAAAGAGATCTTACCCAGATTAAAGCTCTGGCTGTACTGCATATTTATCAAGACACAGGCAAAAAGGACTCTTTTTCAAAGTGCATGCTTATTCGGTCACAGCCAGTCCTAAGACCCCTGTTCCTCTGGCACCCCTGGGTTCCCCTGAGACCCCATCCCTTCCCCCTGGTTCTCCTGAAGTCCCTGGTTCCCTCAAGACTCCAGGTTCCCCTGAGGCTCCCAGGTTCCCATGTGACCCTCTGGGATTCCCCACGGTACCCTGGTTCCCCAAGGCCCCCACATTCAAGTTCCTGGCTCCTCTGAAGCCCCAGGTTTCCTCGAGGCCCCTGATTTTCCTCAGACCTCTAATTTCCACAGAGCCCCCCAATTCCTCTGAGCCCAACCCCCACCTCAGTTCCCCCAAAGTCTGGAGCATGTGTTTGGCTTATTAGGAGTTGTCCTCTTAGGGTCCACTGCGTGTTCCACACCCTCCTCTGCCTGATTGCCAGTGGCCTGGGTGGCTTGAACCTTCCCTGGGTCACTTTTCCTCACTGTGGCCTGTCACCCTCTCCATGGGCCCTGGCTTCATTAGTGCCATTCTCATAAAAAGCTGCCTGGACAAGGAGTTTTTCAGTCAGGGTGGGCTGGTGGGAACAGTGTCCCCTACTGTCCATCCGTGGTACAAGGCCTGTATACCCGCACCCTGCGTGTCCAAGGAAGCCAGGATAGCTGCCCTATTTTTGTTTTCTTCCCCAGACACTTATGGTGCATTTTATTTTATTTTTTTGCCAGTGAAGTCTCCCCTAGCCTGGCATCTCTATGGTGCTACAATGAAGTCCTCTCTCTGCCCTGCCACCTCTGGGGTGATACTGAATGGCATGGCAGGGGAGTGGGGGGTGGGGTGCTTTGTGTTTTTGAGCAAGGCAGTTTGTGACACTGTGTAAACAAGTCTCCATTAAGATTTTTTCATGTATATGTTGAGAGGCCCAGCAAAGTAAGATTCTGAAGGTTCATCTGTGAGTTTCAGTAAACAGGTAGCCAACCGGAGCCACTCGTGCCCCAGATGGTGGGATCCCCTTAGCCTCCAAGGAGTCTGGTTCTGGATGCACTAGGACCACACCCCTATGTGTCGTTTTCGGTGAGATCCCAGGCCCTCACACCTCTAGCAGCACAGCAGAGTGTATAGCTGCTGTTCTTGTCAACCCTTCACCATCTGTAGCGATCCCAGCTTTCAGAACCTCTTGAGCCTTTCAAGTCTGTCAACGTATCCTAAAATAAAATTTTAAAAAGTCAGTGTGGAGTAGGTGATATGGAGACAGTTGGAGATGTGGGTGTGGCCCTCCTCGGCTCCAGCTCGGGCAGGCAGGTGGTCCCACCGCTGGGCTCAGGTGCTCACAGGAAGCCTTGAATGATGGCCACCCGGACGCTCTGCCTCCGGCGCTGCTGTGAGGTGGGGAAGCATACCTGAGGTCCCCCAGGGCATGTTGTCATGACAGTGTTCTGTCTGTCATCCGTGCTCACTTGTGACCTTGACTTTTCAGAATGGACTTCGACGACGAAGATGGCGAAGGGCCCAGTAAATTTTCCAGGTAAGTTTATTTGACTTTTCTTACAGAAGCCAGCAGCCAGTGCTCACGTCCCCGGAACACACAGGGAACAGGTGTCTCTTGCCACTGACAGGGCTGTTGCCTGCAGCTTGGCCTCTTGGTCATCCTTCCCATGTGCCTGTTTCCCCCATGAACTCAGGGCAGGGCCAGCCACGGCGCTCCTCCTTACCACCCAGCCTCCGGCCTTCCTAACTCCTGTTGATGAAATGAAAATTCAACGTAGGTGAAGCTTGCTTTTCTCCTGTATCCCCACTCCCCAGTTTGGATTGACAGCCTCAGTATGTTTTCCAGAAGGATGATGTCCCTGGGCCCATCGACTAACCTGCTTCCTCCGCCCCACGAGTGGTTTTGGGATATGGTGTCTTTTACTTACAACCAAAATGGCTATGGCTGTTAACTGAATGAAGCTTCTTCTCCTGCAAGTCCAAGAGGGCCATCTCCCTTGATACTTTCCAGGGACTGCCAGCATCCTCAAGTCCACGTTAAACTTGCCCCCAGCCCATAATCATCCCCCCAGGAATGTGCCCATGTTTTCTGGCTTTGCTGTAGGTGCACCAGAAAAGAGAAGATGGAGATAATTTCTATTACTCATGGCCTTGGGGCTTCCGGTCAGAACACAACATGAGTTTCAGTGGCGAAAGCTCCTCTTGTTCCTCCTTTATGCAGACAAGACCCAGTCTGGGTGTCCCCTGTCTCTTAGGCTATGTCTTGCTGGCAGGCAGTGCTTTGTATCTGAGGAGGAGCTGGCCTCAGAGACAAGGGCTCATCTCCCCGCCCTGGCTGGCTCTCACTGTACACAGCCTCCCTTTAATAGCAAACAATAACTTTGGCTTGTGTGTGTCAAAATCTTCCCGGAGATAACATTCCATAGCATGTTCACCTTAGGAAATGAGGACCTTAGGTTCTCAGGACATGAACAGGAAGTGAGATGAAGAGTGATACTTGCTTGACATTGAAGGTCGGTGGTGAGATACCAGAGCAAAGAGACAAAGGGCTTGTTGTCCAGGCAGAAGCCCTGACTGTGTTGCTATTTGTGAGCCTTTCTGAGAGTTGGATTTTACAGTCTGCGTCAGACTCAGGCTTCGTCTCGGGCCACGTCTCTTTCTGTACATTAAACACAAAAGAAAGTTGGGACATGCTTCCACTCAACACTGCGGCTTGTGGGCTGAGGCCGGGAGTCCTGAGGGGGGTGGTTGATGGGCCCTCAGCTGAGGGTAGAGACTCGTGATGCCCATGCCCCTACCTTGCCTCTAGCGCTGACCTTGTCGGGGTGGGTGAGGGCCTGGTTCCGGCTGTCCCTGCCAGCCACAGAAGCACATCCGAGCCCATTTTTGTCTCCTCTCCTCTAATCAGTCAGGGAGAGCCCCCTCCGGGAGGCCCGGAGGAGATGGAGGCTTATTGACCTTTTTGCTGACTCAGAAGCCATTGGCACTGCACTGTGATTCCTCTACCCTGACATGTGCCCCCATCAGCTCCTCCAGCTAGTCTCAAGTGTAACCCAGATTCCAAGGTCCTGCAAGTCATCAGGCCTCATGTCTGAGACGTATGGTTGCATGGGAGCCTTGTCATAGCGAGTGTGGTATGGTTCCTGCCTTAGCACGGCCAAGTCTGCCACAGCCCATCACAGATGGAGCGAAGGAGACTGAGGTTGCTCGTTGCTGCCTGATCTCATGTGTGTGCACACAGACACAGATACACAGGTGCTCACTTGTACAAACACAGATGCAGACATACACATGCATGCCTGCATTCTAGGATACCTCCTTCCAGGCCAGTAGTGCTCCCAGCTCCTTCCACATCCCAAGGCCTGAGCTTCGTCTCCCCCACCTCCCTGTCAGCGTGGCCCTGACTGCTTTGGGCCCCAACACACAAGCCACAGCTCCTCCTGGAGTCACAGGGCCATGGAGGCAGAAACGTGTTGGCGTGCTGAGGACTGATGGGCAGGGGTGCGAACGGGGCAGCTCTGTGAACGCTGTGAGTGTGGGCAGGAAATCAAGAGTGCATATGGAGCCCAGACAGGAGAACATGAACGTCTGTGTGAGGGCAGAGAGCGAGGAGAGCCAGAAGAGTCAGGACGAGGCCGGGAGTGACAGCACTGCAGGGCTGAGGGCGTGGGCATGGTTGCAGGTCCTCCAGAGGACCCCTTGAGCTCCGAGGCAGCCCACGGGAAGCTGGCGAGTGGGTTGAAAGTTGCGGGGGTAATTCTGTTGGTTTCTACTTTCTGGGTTAGGTAGGACATGGAGTTAGGAGGACATGTGCAGGTTATGGTCAGGCATCTCGTGTGCTTGAGATGTTCAGGATGTCCCTGGATCAATTCAGAGGAAGCTGAATGAAGAAACAAGTGTGCAGTCTTTACTTCCCATTGAAATGACACACCCCAAATTTGGGTGGTGCGGTTGCATCATTTCCCAGTGCTGCCCTGCTGGCTGGATCCAGGGGCCGGGGACAGGGAAGGCAGAGAGACAGGGGGGTTGTGTTGGTGACAGCCTAGATGAGAGGGTACTCAGCTGGAGGAACGAGGAACGAGCTGGAGGCCCAGCTGCTGAGAATTAGGGAGGAAGAAGGGTAGACTCTCTGAGCCAGCAGGACGAGGCCAGAGATCAGGAGGGGATGCGGTCAAGGACATGCTGACTCCGGGAGTTGGCAGGGGTGGGTGATCTGGAAATTGTGGTGGAGAGGTGGAAGTGGCAATGGGGCACTGTGGGCGAGGCTGGCTGAGGTCCGGAGGAGCTGGAGATCCTGGGAGAAGAGGTGTCAAAGAGACCATGGGGGTCCTGCCTCGTGCTGAGGCTCCTGGGGAGCTTGAGATGAGGTGGCCATGGTGAGGAACCTAAGGGTGGTGGAAAGCTTCAGAGGACGAGGAGGTTGTTTGCCCAGGAGACAGAAGGACTGGAGAGACAAGGCCCTCCTTCCTGTGGGCCTGGGGGAGCCGCCTGGCCTGGTGCTTGGCCTATCCTCACTCCTCTCTCTTGGTATTTGTTGTTGTACCACTTATACAGCGGCAGATGGTGACAAATTCTTCATGTCCGGGAGAACTCTGCTCACATACCAGAAAAGAATGCTCCACGTGGGAAACTCTCTGTCCCTGGCTGAGGTGCCACCTCCTTCAGTGAGGTTCCTGGGTGTGGATGCCCATCCTGCCCACCTGTCCTGTGGGTCTGCACTCTTACCACCCTGCGTGGAGTAGCCATATCTTCTGCCTTAAGGGTCTTCTGGGTGGATGAGTTTCAGGGACACTTGGGGTTTCTCCTGTGTCTGGGCTGGGGTCTGTGGGGAGTGGCATCCCAAACATGGTCTCAGAGTTGTGACAGCTGACACCCCAGAGCCATCACCTGGAGTCAGAGCCACACAGTGTATGACTTAGGTTTGTTTGTAATATTAAAAAAGAATGGAAATGTAGCTAATGCAAAAAAATTAACGCTTGATATATAAATGAGGAACAGCCAAGTGTTCACTCCCAAAACTTAATTCCTGTCACTGTATATTACCAACCTGGTTTTTGCTGCATTCAAATTGTTTGCTTCCCCTTTTCCCAAAAGACCGTGGAAGCAAAGCATTCCTGTACCTGTCACCACAGGCTCGCCCCAGTGGGTGGTCCCAGGCCCCTAAGCCTTTCCTTAGGACCCTGAGGACACTCCAGGTGACAATCATGGCATTCCCTGGTGGGGTTGGAGCACCGGTGGCACCAGGCCAAGAGTATTCTTTGTACCTGGTAAGATTTGGCCTGTGAGCCTCTAAATTTGCCTGAGAGTAACATATTCATGTTCAGAATGGTGTCTGGGAGGAGGCTACTTCCCACTGCCCTGTGTTGGTACTTCCCCGTCTTCTCCTTTGCGTCCATGTGGTGGTCAAGCTTGTGGGCATTTCTCTGTGGTGATTTGTGAGTTTTAATCTTTCCACCAAGTTTTGCTAATAGATGTGGTAGTCGAAACCCTGTTGACAAGGGGGAATATGCAAGAGATACATGGCCACTCATAGAGACCTTTCCTGGCAGAAAAAGAGGAAGGTGGTCATTTCCCAGAATTCTTAGTCAGCACAGGGAGCTGCGACTTGGTTCCTGGGTGGGAAATGCTCAGAGCACTTCTGGTGGTGGGGGCGCGGCCAGGTGGCAGCAGGGATTACTGATTTTCTTTTCTTGGCCTTATCTTCTCTGCCATGATATGAGGGACACGGGAATGGGCCACATGAGGTTGGTTAAAGCAGGAAGAGCTCTGGCCAAGCCTTTGTGGCCCTTGCAGAACTCCATGTGGGCACCCCCAGACTTCCCCTTCTCCTGGCTTCGGCAGACATGCTTGGTTTTCAGGAGCCAGGAATGTATAGCAGTTTACCTGGGTGGAACTTGTAGAGGGCAGGCCATAAGTACAAGGGTCGTTTCTGTGAGTCAGGGTTGGGGTTGAGGTTGGAGGTGGGGTTAGAGTTAGGGGTAGGGATGAGGTTTGAGTTAGAATATGCTGGCATGACACGTGCCTTGAAGACGAAGATCTCGGACTAATGTCATGATGACACCAGCCCATCTTCTCTTCACTCAAGACGTTCGATTCTCATGTGACTCACCTGCAGCCCTGTCCATTGCTCACAGTGTTGAGCTGCCACATCCCTTCTCCTGCTGGAGAGATTATCTTGATTTCAGATATCACTGGAATAATACCAGCATTTTTGCAGTAAGCAGAAGTTATTTCCAGAGTAGCAAGGAGCTCTAAGCTGTATCTCTGGAAGCTACTGTGTACTTCCCCTCCCCAGCACTCCCCCCAGCCCTCACATGTTTGCCTCCGTTTCCCCAGATGCTCCTGCTCTGCATCTGGGCCCAGTGAGAGCTCTATAGCAGAGAGGTCAAGAAAGGCCCTGCATGTCCTAGAGGTCAGTGCACCTCCTCTGCGAGTAAAGGAGATAGTGCCTCACAGGGCGGTTGGAGGATAAAAAGCGGTGACAGCTGAGGAGACCCCTGGTGAGCTGTAAGGGGCTGCGGGATGTGTGTCCCTTCAAAGTGTGGCACTGGGCGTACCTGGACATTCTCCCTAGGCCGGGGGAGCCTTGGACAGAGAGGACTGAAGGTGCCTAGGCCTGGTACACAGCTTCCCATGGCCAGGCCAGCATGTCAGCCCTGCCCATTGGGTCCCTGTAATTGGGTGGGATTTCTGTTCAGAGAGACTCCTCGTCCTGTCTGGGGACATCCAGGTCCACCCCAGGGCTGGTGTTAGCACCTGCACACCGTCTGTACCGAGAATCTGTGAAATTCTCTCTGTGGTGTCGGGATGGGCCTCTGGCTTCTGGTTCACTGAGACAGCCCTTCAGGGCAGAGTTGGGAGAGGAACCCACATCCGCCTGTAGTCAGCTACACCTCTTCCTGCACCCTGATTCCCACAGCTGCATCCCTGGGTGCCGAGCACCAGGTACCCGTGGTCCCATGGAGGGGTCCTTGGCGCAAGGGGTCCTGCTCCTGAGCCCCCTGACTCGTTTCTGAGTGTGTGGGATCATTTCTTCATGGATGGTGCTCAGCTACCCCCAGATGCGTGGCGCCCACTCACCACACAGACATCAAATTCCCAGACCCTCTCCTCCGATCACCCCCTCCCCTGAGATGGAGGGAACCCTTAGCCAGCCACCAGGACCTGGCAGCTATGCCTTGCTGTTTTCACGGGGCATCTTCCCCTCCCCTCGGCCTCTGGGAAGCTGCAGAATGAGAGTATCCATTCATACAAGTGTCAAGTCTCACTGCTAGGTAACAACTCTCAGATCTTTTAGCATTCTGCTGGTCACCTGGGCTTGCTCACGAAAGACAGTGTGGTCAGAGCATTTCCCTGAGCATTTCCCAGTTAATCTTGTAAGCTTGGTAGCACACCAGGATTCAGATCAGCAGCCCTGGGGTTGCCTTCTTCACGCACGTTACTCCACAAAGCAGATCTATCAAAGCACAGTGGTAAAGTTGCTTCAGATCTCTGTTGAAGGAGCTTGCAAAGATTTTTATCCCCCGTAATATTGGTCCAGGCCTCTGTTGCACCAGCTTTACCGGAGAGGAAGGAGGAAGGAAGTCCTCCTTTGACCCTGCCGTGCACTGAGTGCTGTGGGCACTGGCTGAGAGGTTTGGGGACGCCATCGAAGGAGTTTAGTGGAAGCATCAGATTTATATTTTGGGAGCTATGCGTCTGGCTATGGTGCTAGGACTGGAGGGAGCTGAGGCTGGGGAAGAGCCATGAGGGGAGAATGGTGATGAAGATTCCCCCATGGGCTGTGGGGAAGGAGGAGGAGAGGCAGGTGTGTGTTGCGGGTACGTGGGGGTAGCATATACTTAAGTTGGAGGCAAGCAGCCATTCTTGGGTGTGGAATAAAGACAAGCTGGGTGGACACTGTGATCTCATGAGCAGAGGCTTTGAGCCTCTGAATGGGGACTGATTTACAGTGGATACGGTGGTGCGGAGGGGCAGCCTGCCACACAGAATGCAGACTCCAGGTGGAGCGACGCAGGCAGCCCTAGGGCTGCCGAGAGCCTAGGAGAGGAGGCCTAGGGTGCTCTGAGTCCTGCCTGGCCAGGCTCATCTTAGCAGCAGATGAATTCTTCCTCTGTGTGCCAACTGCCCAGGTTTCCCCAGGAAGAGTGAGCAGGCTGGGGGTGGGTGCCCTGATCCCTACACCCTGCCATGGGGCTCCTGTGACAGCCCCCAGTGAGGGAGCTGGCACAGGGACTGGGCCCTGCCTCTCATTTACCTGCCCAGGATTGTGGATAAAGAGGAGTTCGCTTTTCCGTGTCTTGCATGGTCTGCACTGGAGAACTAGGAATTCTATAACTAAATCCCTGCTGTTACTTCTCCCTCTCTGAGATTCTCTCGGTGAACCAGCCCTGCTCAAGTGGAGCCATTTTTCTTGGAGGGTGCCAACCTTTATTGCCAGGAAGTGTATCTGTTCTGGGAAGCAGGAGCACAAGGGTGGTCCCTTTCTCTGTTTTAGCGAGTCCCCCTTGGGGCAGGATGGGCAGCAGAGCCTCAGGAATGCCCTTGGTGTAGTCAGCCTATCTCTTCCTGCAGGGCTCCTCCATCTCCGGTCCTCTCCTAGAAGTCAGCCACAGGAGCAGGTAACATCCAGGCCCTCATCTGTGTGGCCTGTAGCTCCCTTTGGGGATTGGTGCTGTTGCCCACCACACATTTTCCTGGGACCTCTCTGCCCAGGCCCACGGCTTCCCTTCCCCCTGGGCCTGTTTCCTCAGCCCGTCAGTGCTTCCTCCAGTCGCAGGTCTTCCTCCAGTCTCCTGACCCCCTTCCCAGAGGCCACCTCCTGCACCTGCCACCTGTAAGGCCCGGGGCCTCCTGTCTGCCCTCCCTGCCTCTTCCAGCACTGACCCCGCACCTCCCAGGACACCCTCTCTGGGGTCTCTCTTTCCCCATGCCTTTCAGAGCCTTTGACGGTGTTCTGACCTTGGTTCCCACTGTGCAGCGTGTGTCTTTTACCTTCTCAATTCGAGCTCCGGCTCCTTGAGGACAGCGGGAGATGCTCCTGTCTCCTGTCCTGGTGGGATGTGAGTCATGGTGTTTTGTTGGAAGGTGCACCCTGGCCGGGTTAGAGCAGCCTGCATTAGGGGCCGTCACTGCAGTCCTGCTCCCCCAGCCTGCATGCACAGGGGACCTCAGCACCAGCCATCCCCGTGCCATCCGGCCTGATTGGCACGCCTGTCCCCCAGACTGGGAGGATGGTGTTAGCTAGCTAATATATGCGGCGTTGGCGGTAGCCCTGCCCCAGGCCATTCCTCGCTTGCTGTTAGTGTCACTCGTGGGTTTTGGGCTCCAGTGAAACCCTAAATCCTGCAGGAGACATGGCTGTATTTTTAGACAATTTTTTTATCCTAAGTCACAGCTATGCATTGGTGTTGTAGCAGGGGGTTGGCTGTTAACTCACTTTCTAGCCTAAAGGTAATATTCTCAGATGGAATATCCTATCAGCCCTTCTGTTCGTTTTTCACTTTCACACATCTTAGAGATTGAGTTCAGTAATTCCTTGCAGTCTTTTTTTTTTTTTTTAAGTAGTTACTTGTTGTTTAATAGACTGGGAGTGCACCTGTTCTGTCACTATGCTGCAGAAAAGGGGTTGGGTGTGGAACAAAGGCTTGCTCACAGCTCTCTGCAAAGTAAAATTGTGGCATTACTGGTCTACTTAATGACACAGAGAATAGTAAGGTATACAAATGTTCCTTGACTTAGGACAGGGTTATATTCTGCCCAACCTATCATAAATTCAAAACACTCTCAGTTGAAAAATGCACTTAATTTACCTAACCCAACAAACATCACAGCATAGTCTCTCCTATCTTAATTGGGCCCAGAGCATTCAGATAGCCTGTAGCTGACAAAATCATCCAGTGCAGCTCCTGTTCCATAATGAAGTATTCAGTACTCCTGTCATGTTGAATACTGTACTGAAAGGGAAAATACATGGTTATGTGGGTGTTGACAGCTAATGTACAGTTAGCATACATTAAAGTACAGCTCTTACTGAATGCCTGTACACTATAGGCTTCTTATAAGGTGAACGTGAACCATATACGTGAGCGGAGACTTCATTATGTGAGTGTGTGTGTGTGTGTGTGTGTGTGTGTGCGCGCGCGCGCGCGTGTGCGTGCTCTTACATGTCTAGACTCATGTGTGCACCTGGAAGGCGTGTTGGGAGGCTCGGGCCTGTTGAAGTTTGGCCTCTCAATGTTTTATGCTGCCCACACGGTCTACAGTCATGGGAGTGCACAGCGGACTTCAATGTGCACATGGAGATAAGGGACTGTGGAGGGCTGCGCTCCCTGCACAGGGACTGAGGTGTTAGACGCGCTGCCTGCCAGCATGTGTCCAGAATACGCAGCCGCTTCAAGTTTGCACCTGGTCCTTGGTCATTTGATGTTAACAATGGCTTATTTTACTCCATCAGACAGTGACCCCTGGTTTGATACTTCTCTTTTTACCTCTCCCGGTCTCCTGCCTCCTGGGAAGAGAGAATCACAGTGAGATCGAGCGGCGCCGGCGGAACAAGATGACCCAGTACATCACCGAGCTCTCTGACATGGTCCCCACCTGCAGCGCGCTGGCCCGGAAGCCAGACAAGCTCACCATCCTGCGTATGGCTGTCTCGCACATGAAGTCCATGAGGGGCACCGGGAACAAGTCTACGGATGGCGCGTACAAGCCTTCCTTCCTCACTGAGCAGGTGCCCACACTTGTTGGCCCGTGGTCCCTTCCTCTCTGTTGCCAGTCATCCCAGTGGAGGTGGGGCAGTAGTCACAGTGTCGTGAGCTAAATTTAAATGTGGGGGGAGATGGGGTTTAGAGGCTGGGGAAGGAACAAAGCCAAGAAGTCTTGCTTCCACTCTTCAGCAAGAAGTGCTCTTTAGCAAGGTCATGTCTTTTCATCTTGTGCTTCTGTGGTTCCCGTGGACATCCATGAGGTGTCTCTGAAACAGTTGTGCTGTGTGTCTGCACAGCGTGCTCTGCTGCTGATGTGGGGAGGAGTCAGTAGAAGCACAGGCTTGTGCAAGGACAGCGTCGCGGTGGCAGCAGCGTGGTGATGGAGGCGGGGCCATCGCAGGCGTCGGTCGCAGGCATTTGTCAGATCTTTCCACGGGTCCTTTCATTTGCTCCCTCTCTTAGTCCAATGGAGGAGCCACCTTTGTTCATCCCTGTTTTGAGGAAGCTGAGGAGTCAGCAGGCTGCTTCTGAGGAGCTGGGAGTGAGGCCAAGGAGACAGGAAGAGGAACTCAGGGCCGTGTGTTCAATGTCTGTACTGGTCTTTGAATAGTTGGGAAGAATCACATGAAATAATTAGCAGGATTGCTTTGTACAGAGAATTACATGAGCCAGGGGTCTGTGTTCAGAGGCCTTGTCTTTCCATGTACTGACCACAGGACAAATCGGCAAATGCCCTAAGTTTTTCTTTGCTTATCTATGTACTGAACATAAAGCTTTCTCATAAGGCCTGAATTTCAGACTTTGAAAGCTTGTGCAGGATGAGGCGATGGACCTGTGGTGGTGGGGAAAAGGAAGCATCATCTGGTTGTCTGGGAGTATCATCAGGAGGCACGAAAGTGCGTTGAGTGCAGAATCCTGTTGAGTGGAGTATTGGACAGGCAGGAGCAAGGGACCAAAACGAAACAGCACACAATGGCCTAGTTTTCTCTGAGAGAACTGCTCGGGACAGAGATGGCACTGGCAGCCTACGGAGGTACCACAGAATCTGCACAGCAAGAGGGTATGAAAAAGGAAACCGTGTGCCGGAGCCTTGGTAAGGGAAGTGAAAAGGGTGTGCTGACGTATCATTTAGGCTGCCAGAGCCCGGAGTATGTTCGTGTCTTCACGTCGTGGGAGTAGGTTTAGACAGAGATCACGGGAGGGGGCTGACATTTGTGACTGTCTGTGCTGTGGCAGACATGTAGGGAGTGCCTTCCCTGCTTGAGCTCTGTGGAATCCTCCTGGGGTCTGCGTGACCCCTCTTTTCACAAGTGTCAGGATGGTGTGGCGGTGACTCTGTTGGCCCATGGAAGACGTGGGAATGTAGTGGTTCAAGTCCTGGCTCAAGTCTCGTTTCCACCTCTCAAAATGAAAGGAGTGAGATAGCTCCCAGGGCCTGTGGGTGCAGTGAAGGAGGCGGCGTATGCAGACTGCTCAGTGTGGGGCGTGGAGGGCAGTGGCAGATTGGTAGGAGGTAGGTGGCCAGATAGGAATTTAGTAATTGCTGGTAACAGGCTGAGCAAACAGCCTCTTCTCTACATTTTATCCCTTACAAAAGGTCTGGACAGACCAGTACTGGAAGTGAACATCTCCAAGTGCTGGAAGTGTCATGACCAAAGTGAAGTAGAGACAAGGCAGCTGCACGAGCCGTGGAAGCCCTGCCTATATTTTTTCTCTTTCACGTGGACAATAGTAGCACATACATTTATAGAGCACCAACTGTCACAGACCCTTGATAAATTCTTTATGAATAGGAGCTCATTTAACCTCCTTAAATCTGACTGAAAACAAATTTGTGACATACTGGGAGCTGTGGACGTTAAGTGTCATGCCCAAAGTGGTACAGTTGAGTGGAATAGTGAGGATGATGTGGGAGAGCCAGGGTGACAGCCTTCGGCTCCCAAACTCCTCCTCTCAGCCCCTCCTGTCTGACTGGAGAAGAGTGTCTCCGTGGGTTCTGGCTCCCCAGCAGAACTTTGCATATGAGCAGTGAATTTCAAAGAGATGAACCCAGGGAGAGGTGACAAGAAGAGGGGCCCTGGAGAGGGCGGGTCCTGTCGACATGACCGTCCCGTATCTCTGTGGACTGGGTGCAGAAGTGATTGCATAAGCAAAGCCTTCAGCCTCTCCCTGTGACAGAATTCTCTGTGTCCCCAGACACCTCTCTGCTTCTTTCCTTAAGCAGCTCTTCCTGTTGGGAAGATCTTCCCAAAACTGAAAACAAAAGTGCTGACCCAGTCCTCTGACTAAGCATCTAGGAGGCGCAGGCAGCAAAGCTCAAAGGATGGGAAATGGGCAAAAGAAACTTTTCCTTTGAAAGTGTTGGTACAGTCGTCTGCTTCCTCCCAAGTTTCTCAGGCTAAGGATGGCTGAATTTCTCCTCACCTAACACTTAGAGATATCTGCAGTGCTCCCCTGCTCCTGCTCCCAGTAGGTGGGCACCTTCTCTTCCCTGGGTCCCTCTACCCCCTCAGGGACAGGGATGGAGGGCAGAGCCAGCGGGTGTGGGTATGGCATGGTTCCTGTTCTATCCAGTGAGGATGTGGAGGGTCTTACCGTGTCTGGTGCAGGCATTGTGGGGGTTCTCTGCATGTCTGGCAGGGATGTCAGAGGCCTGCCATATCCAGCGCTGACGTGAGGGGGTGTTCTCACATCTGGTGCAGATGTGGGGGTCTTCTCATATTCGGTACAGACCTGAGGGTCCTCTCATGTGCAGTGCAGACGTGGTGGGGGTCCCGTCGTATCTGGCAGGGATGTCAGGAGGCCTGTCGTATCCAGAGCTGACATGGGACAACCTCATGCCAGTGCAGATGTGGAGGGTTCCGTCAGATCTGTGAGGACGTGGGATAGCCTCTCATGTGTGGTGGAGACATGAGGGTGTCCTTGTATCCACCAGGGAAGCAGTGGCTCCTCATATGCAGGAGGGACATGTAGGGGGGCTCCTCTCATACCTAACAGATGCGTGGACGGTCCTCCCATATCTCACATGGATGTTGGTTGTCTCATATGCTGTGGGAATGTTGGGGGAGAACCTCATATCCGGTGGACCTGGGGTAACATCCTCACACCCAGTGAGGATATTGGGGGAAACATACTCATATCCAGTACAGATGCAGGGAGGAGGGAGTCCTCATATCCAGTGTGGATGTCGGACATCTGTCATACCCTGCACAGAAGTGGGAAGGGGTCCTCTCATATCTGGTGGGGACATGGGAGGTCTTCTGTTACCCAGTAGGGATGTGGGGAGTCCTCTTGTACCAATGGGGACAGGGTTGGGGTGTCCCCTCATATGTGGGGGGATGTGAGGAGGGGCATTCTTTTATACCCAGCTCAGATGTCAGAGAGCCTCATATCCAATGCAGATGTTGGGGCACCCTCCTGTGTCTGATGGGAGCATGCTGTGTGGGGTCCTCGCATACCTGGTGGGGATGTGTGGGTGTCAGGTGTCATGCAGATGTTCCTCTTATGTCCAACACGGGCAGCAGACAGCCCCTCACATCGGAGCTTTGCTGCGATCTGCAGGAATAGAGGAGGAAGGGGGCTGTGCCGTCATGTGTCAGGCTCAGGTCGGGAGGCAAGGTCTCTCCCTTCTCACTTCTGTTCTCCTTCCCTTCCTTCGATCCACCCCCCTTGTGTGTGCAGCACTGGGTGCTGCGTCCTTCTGCACCAGTGTCGTAAGCTTGGTTTCAGTGTGTGCACATGCCTCTCATGTCTCTGACAGCCCCGCAACCCTGGTTGTCACTCCCTGATTTCCTGTTCCCCCAGTGGAAGTCCCTCTCCCTAAGTAAGGGTTGGTGTACAGTGCCTGTCTTAGGGATGGCGCACGTTTTGTGCATTTTCCTAGCTTATTTGCAGTGAAATCGTGCTAGTTTCCCAACTACTTGTGTACTGGGACAAGTATGGGAATAAAAGCATTGGAGGCTGCTGATGAGACGGCGTAAGTCATGTGCTGACCGCTCCCTCCCTTCCCAGGAACTGAAGCACCTCATCCTGGAAGCCGCTGATGGGTTCCTGTTCGTCGTGGCTGCCGAGACGGGGCGGGTGATTTATGTGTCTGACTCGGTCACGCCAGTTCTGAACCAGCCCCAGTCAGAGTGGTTTGGGAGCACCCTGTATGAACAGGTGCACCCCGATGACGTGGAGAAGTTGCGGGAGCAGCTGTGCACCTCAGAAAACTCTATGACAGGTCAGTGTCTACGGGGACATCTGGAAAATTCTTCTGGTAAGCGTAACAGGATTCTGGAGTCATAGAAAGCCTCCTAAAGTGAAAGTGGTATTGTGCTGAGCTTGTGGAATGGTTTCATTAACTCAGCAATGTTTAAAAAATTCATTTTGATAAAATACATCACATTTTTGTATTTTTCTGTACCTGTAATTCGCATGCTTCACCACTAGGAGCCCTCAGTGGAACATTTAAACCAAACTCTAATGAGGTGGATGGAGCAACACTGTCATTATTGGTGATTCCAGGCCTTAGGTTCCTGAAATGTAGTTCCCTACTGAAACGTTTAAATACAGTCAGTTCTGATATAATGTAACATAAACACTCTTAAAAAGCACAGCAGTATGCAAAATCATGTGGCAAAACTTCAAAGCTCCTAGAAGAAAAGTGTATTAGGAATGTAGACCTCAGTAATTTACGAGTGGCAGGTGAAAGTGAAAAAAAAAAAAGAATAAAAAATTGCTAAAAACAGTAGAACATCTTTACACCTACATGGTTTAAATTTTTGTAAATATTACTAAGCACAGCACTTGACTTTGAAAATGACCTAAAGTCTGCTGGTGGGTGTGTCTTGGAAGGCTTTGCCATTAATGTATTGTCCTTGAGTGATGGAGGGGCAGTCATGTGGAACCACATGGAGAGCCTGAGTACGGCTTGCCACAGGTGATGAGGCGAGATTGCTGGTAGACGCCAGGGCGTAGGGATTTTCTGTGTTCCTATGTGATTTGGGTCGGCTGACTGCACTTTTCCATGTTCATCCAGCAGTCTTCACAGATAAACACAAAACTCACATTATGCTCAGATTAGTCCCTAATATATTAATTAAACTAGAACAAATTTTCATTTTTATAACAAGTTACAAACACAACAAACCAAAATACCTGCATGCTTCTGATGGCAGACATAGTAATATTTGTGTATTAATATTTATGCCATGTTGTTTTCCCTGGTTACAGAGAAGTGCTGGATTCTCACTGTGTGTCTGCCCACAGTGCTTACGCACACAGTGGGTGCTCAGCACAGGCCTGCTACGTGAGTGTCTGCTCATTGGCCTTTGCTCCAGCTGCCATAGTAAATACCATGGACTAAGTGACTTAAATAACAGAAACTGATTGTCTTGTAGATCTGGAGACAGGAAGTCTAATGCCTTAGTCTATGGGAGCTGCTGTAATACTATAAACTAGGTAGCTATTGACATAGGGTTTTTGTTTTTTCACATTCTAGAGATTAGGAAGTCCCAAGATCAAGCCACCAGTCAATTTGGTGCCTGCCGAAGGACTAGAGTGGTTTCTAGGTGGCATCTTCTAGCTGTGCCCTCACAGGGTAGAAAGGTGTAGCTAGCTATCTTAGGTGCCTTTTATAAGGGTACTAATCACAGTCATGAGGGCTCTACCCTCATGACTTAGAAACCTCCCCAGATCTCACCTTAGGAGTTGGAATTTCAACACATGAACTTGGATCCAAATATCCAAATCCTTGCACCTGTGACTGGTGTGGCAGCGGGATTGGTTTCTCCTGGCATTGGCAGGTTTGGTTTCTCCTGAGGCCTCTGCCCAGGTGGCTACCTTTTCTCTGCCCTCACATGCTCTTCTTGGCATGCGTCCCTGGTGTCTCTCCCTCTTAGACTGGATTAGGGCTTACCTATTCACCCTGCTTTTGCCTTAGTTATCTCTGTACAGGCCTGTCTTCAGATAGTTACGATGTGACATTCTGGAAGCTAGCATTTCGGCATATGAATTGGGGGAGCACAGTTCCATCAATGACACTTAGTAGATAAAGTCAGATATTGACAGAAGAGACAGTTCATCTGTTTCTGAAGTGTAACGGCAATTTTTTTAGAGTTGAAGACCAATGACACACACGGAGGCAAAGGACAGGGAACTGGGACATGAGGACAGAGTCTGTCGTACTCAGCTACGTGTCTCCTTATGGTGTGACCCTCTCCTGACAGTGTACACTGTGCTGCTATAGAACACCAATGCTAACACAGACTCAGCAAGTCCGCAGCTGAATTAGAAAACTTCACATAGAGGTCCTAAGGCACACACCTAATAGGGTTAGACATCAGGAGGGGATGTGGAAGGCGGAGCGGGTCGCCCAGGAAGGAGTGGTGTGACAGCCAAAGTCATCTCTGTGAAGAGCTGTCTTTCCCAGACCTCCATGCTTGACCACAGGATGTGGCTTCCTAAAACCTAGTCAGGGGACCCTGCTGGGGCAGATGGCAGGAAAAGGGGTGGTCAGGCTCTGGTCAAGGGTGTTCTTAACTGGCCTGCCGTGGTTTTTGGACATTTGTCTATGAAGTCTTTACAGGGCAGTATGAGCCACATTTAGCCAGTATCCTCAGAGGGGCACTGGGAAGTGGCCACACATCTGCAGCTGGTGCACTGGGGGAGTCCTCCCGGGTGCCAGAAGAGACCCAAGGACAGCAGCCAGCCAGGCCACTGAACACCTCTTCTGGTCAGTCTCCTGTGAAACCAGGGGGCTGGAGAAGCCAGTTCTTGTCCAGAGGGTAGTGACTTGGGAGTCACAGAGCGATGTGACACCTATAATTTGTGCTTGTTGAGCTGGAAGGAGAGGAGAAGAGTGTCCGGAGGCAGAGCAGCCCCACTGAGGCCTCGGGGTTCGGGTGCTCAGGACAGGGGGATAGGGCTTTGAGCACAGCCAGTCTAAGTGTATGTGCAATACAGACTGTTCTAAAAAGTGGCAGCGGTGATTTGACAGCTCTGATTTTGGGCTCGCATCTGTCACACCCTCCTGTTCCTGGACCTTGGTGGTTTTGGGCCTGGAAAGAGGTAGCATGCTCCCAGTTGGGATGTCATGTGGGAGGGGGTGAGTTCAGGTAGCCAGCAAGGCTACTACGTAGTGTGGCTGAGCTAGGGTACTGCTCTGGGTCTCCCAGTCAGTAGGGGTATGTGTATCATTCATTGGCTGTGCAAGGCCACCTGTACAGTGTTGAGAGGACGTGCGTGGGAGAGGGGGCGGAGCAGAATCATGTGGGACCTGCAGCCAGCCACACTGGCCCTGTGACCTGGGAGAGTGATGCCTCCACAGAGGTGTGCTGTTGCAGGCAAGGTTGGGGACAGGCTGATGGAGCTCTTTGTTGATTTTTGTATCTTCTCTCTGGAGAGTTGGTGACAGGGTGATCAGGATACCTCGGAAGTCTTCTGGGGAGCAGCGGGGAGCGGGGCCAGCCACTGGGATGACGGTTGGTCTGAGATCCTACCGGTATCAGGAGGAAACTGAGGAGGAGTCCTCACCTAACTACACAGGGAGGAAGGGGAGGCTTCCCTAACCAGGCAGCACTGGTAGTTGAGACAGTGCTGAAAGGGAGTGGGGGGCCACTGCCTGATCTGGCCTTCACTGTGTGATCTTGGCCAGCTCCTTCTTGTCAGATGTCCAGGCTCCTGTTTAAGCCCAGGAAATCCTTCAGGCTCCTGCCAGTCCTGAATCTGTTCTCTTGCTTGAGGACCTGAGTAGGATTTAATCTCACAGATGGCGTTTGGGCCTGGATGAGAGAGGCTGATCACTGGTGCGGCCACCAGACGGAAATGAGTGCAGGCTCAGGGATCAGGCCCTGCTGACCCAGCCGGACCCTGCTCTTGGAGCACGCTGCTGCTGAGCGTGGCATGCCCTGCTTCTGGGAGTTCAGGATCCCAGCAGTAGCATGTCCTCCAGGACTGTACCTAGTGGTATGTGAGTTGGACGCTGCCAGAGAGCTCCGTATCTCACGGGCAGAAGAGCCCTGCTCCTTTCCAGACCTTAATTTAATAAGTGATGGAAAGGAGCTGTCATCTCAAGCTGAGGACCACTGGCTGACACCTGGGACGTCTTGCTACAGTCTCTGGAGAAATGAACTTTCCCTTCACAGGTGTGATTGGAATGTTGCACAGGGATGAGAGGGCCAGTCTGCAAAGTGATGTCCTCTTTTAGGAGACCTCTGTGCTCATGGAGAAGAGTCAGACTAGCTGGGTTTATGAGACGAAACACCTGCTTTTCTCCTCCCATGGACAGTTCCCGTAACAAGGAGTTTCCAGCTTCAGGCACAGAAAGTTCTGGATGATCAAACACTCCTGAAAATATAGTCAGCCCTCATTATCTGTGAGTTCCGTATTTGCAAGTCCCTCTGCACGTCAGAACTTCTGTAGCACCGCTAACACCCACGAAGCATCATGGGTGTTCGTGGCTGCAGGCAGAGTAGGGATTCAGTGCCCCCACATGCATGTTTCAGCTGCAGTCATGCCTGGCACATGGGCTCTTGCCTACACGTGTCCTTCTCATGGTCTGTTGATATCACTTTCTAGTTTTACATGTTTGGGTCTTTAGTTGGTCATGTGACTATTTAAAAAGTTCCCTGAGCATTGTGCTACAGTTCAGTCTAGCGCTCCTCAGCTGTGATGTGTTGTGCTAGGTATATTTCATCCAGACCTGTGTCCCAAGCCTGCTGTCTGTCAGAGCATTAACAAGCCAGTGCTGTATGAGCAGTAAGGTAGAGTATCTTTAAACCAGAGCATCATACAAGGCTGTGTATTGACTGTTTGACAAAATCGTGGTGATCAGAGGCTCACAGAACCCTAGCTGTATGTTTTCTCTAGGAGTGCTACCTCTGTATTTACTGATTCGGTGGTCATGCAGTTTTATGAAACACAACTACCTGGGATTGTGTGAATAGGGGTTGCTTTCCTGTGCATAAGGTAAACTGTTAGGCTGGCCTTACACGACACCAAAGGTGTTCACAGGCTTCTCTATACACTATGGCCAGTGACTGTGCAGTGCCACCGAGGTAAGGTGGCTTCTTGCAGAAGTTCCCGTAGACGTCCTAAGACTGCCTCTCTCCAAGCTCGCTTCCATCCTGTCTTGAGCAGTGCCGAGGGCTGGGAAGGCTGGATGTTGCGATGTGAAGCAGAGTCTCCATCCAGGCCAATTAGAATCAGGAGCTGGGGAAAATGCCTCTTGAGAGACCAGCACCATCACCAAGAGAGACAGAAAGGCTGGGCAGGCAATTCAGCAATGTGTGGGAACTGCCCCGGAAAGCCAGCCTTAGCCATGTTTGAGGTGATCCTGATGGGGAGGGATGGGGTACTCTAGAGAATAGGGAGCATCTGGAGTTCTGGGAAGAATTCCAGGATCCTGAGTAGAAGGTGAAGTAGATGTTGGCCATGGAGAAGGGTAGAAGGCATCAGATGAGATTGGTGTTGGGGAAGGGACTGCAGAAATAGTGGTGGTGGATCTCTGAGTGTTGTAGTCCCGTCTCTCAATAGGGAATAAACGTGGGGAGCCCAGGAGAGGTGTAGGGCTGTAGCTATGCCCAAGGGTGGGGTTGAGGGCCAGCACGGAGTAGCAGATGAACATGTGGATGTGGAGCAAGGTGGCTGTTCTCAGTGTCTTTCGGTGCCTGTGTTCTGGGAAACTGTGACCTTTGAGTGGGACTAGAGGTGCCTTGTCAGTGACCCCAGCTCCCAATGGGGAGGGGTTCTCCAGATTACCCTGCTTGAAAGTGGGTGTGGAAGAGGACAATGACTACTTCAGCGCTTCATTGAGCCCTTTGTTCATCTGTTCAACAATTACCTGTCATATCTGCCAGTGGGAAGGTCACGTGGGATTCAGCTCACCTCATAATAGGCTCTCCCACCCTTCACCCAAGAGCTCACAGCTGTTGGAGTGAGTGAACCCAATTTCCCACCTACTTCAGCCCAGATTCTGTAGGGGGAGCCCAAGCCACGGTGGTCCCCAAGGACTTCAGCTGGAAAGCCCTATGGGTGACTCACAGAATCCAATCAGCTGTGAGTAAGCCTTCCTATCTCCCTGAGATCTCTGTGCAAGGCCGTGGATGCCTTCGGCCTTGGATTGTAGCATGTGCCCAGGCATGGTCTAGGTGTGGGTAATGGCTCACAGGAGCAGGCCCTGGGGAGCCACGTTGGCCATTGCTGCTTCAGGTTGGCTTTCCATCAAGCTCACTTATGGGAGTCTCTACCTGTCTGGAAGAGGAGATACCCATGGGTGGCTGGTTGTAGGCTGCTTTTACTTTCTCGTTCAACATTAATGCTTACAGTTAATTCACATTTATGTGACACCTGGTCCTCCTACAGTGCATGTCAACCCTGGATGCACATTGGTATTGGCTGCCTGGGAGGGCCACAGCAGCTGGGGTCAGGGCATCCTTTGGAAGCTCGGGCTGTGTGAGTTGTGAAGTGTTAGGATCTGCTCCAGTGACATCCCTTTCCTGGGAGAGTTTGCCTAGCTGTCAGGGCACAGGGACCAGCCATCAGAGAGAGCTGTCAAAAGAGCTGTCTTTAGAGGTTTGCTGCCTTCTCCTTACTCTCCAGGGTACCAGCTGATCAATGCCTGGCATTCCCAGAAACTCTTCCACCTACACTGGCAGATGACGCCTGAGTGTATGGCCGTGAGTGAATTCTGGAGAAACATACCTGTGCAAAGGTGTGTAGGCAGGTTTGCAGCACTGGGCTGACAGCAGCCCCTAATATAGAGCACTTAAACAGCACTGGCATGCCATACTGCAGCTCACATCCCAGCTGCACCAGGAACAGGGCAGGGTCTGCAGGGCACACACAGCATCTCACCATGGAAGAGAGGAGGAGGGACGGAAGGGTGCTTCCCCGCTTCCTGGGAGGACCCAAGACCAGCACACTGAGGTAGATTGTGTGGGATGCCCTAGAGGACAGACAGTGCATACCGGGCCGCCTGGATGCAAGCCTAAGAAAGTGGCCTTCAGCTGTGAGCATGCAGTCTCAGCCCACGGAGGCAGCTGGACCTTCTTTGTAACACTTTGCAGGGGAGGGCCAGCATAAGACTTGTGGAAGTGGACCGCGCTGTGTCCTGTGGCGGAGGAATGTCTGGCAGATAATGGGCCTCACCGGGGGTCCTGTGAACCAGGCAGTCTACCCACCTATCAGCTTTGGAAGAGATGCTGTGTTTTTAGATGTTGGTCATGAAGGGAAGTTCATGAAAACCATACTTTCAAGTAGATAGCTTATTTTCTTTGGAACACCCAAAGTTAGTCTTTGGACTTATGCCAGAATTCGAAATCCTCCCCACATCCAGCGGTTCACTTCTTGCCGTATTAGGTAACAGTGGAAAAAAAAAATCCGATTTTTATCTCAAGTCAACTATTAGCACTGTTATTGAGTTTCTGTTGTTTAAAATAGAAATAAAACATCTTAGTGGTAAGAGAGGCATGTTTATTTGATTGAGACCACTTGGAAATTGCCCAATTGTGTAGTAAACACTTGGGTTGCGGGAAGAGGCACTTAGGGCTGGCAGCTACAGCCTGGTGAGTGCACACCGGGGTAATTCAGAGCAGCGCAGGCTGGTGGCTGTTGTTGTTTCACAGTGACTTTCCCACTGGAAACCTCACCCTTCTCAGATCAGCTACCCCAGATGTATCTTTGGAGCCAGTTCAGTTCTTTCTCATAAAATATTTATACAACCTGCCTTGTTTTGCTTCACTGCATATGTAGCATGCTGATGTGCTGAACTGGTTGTGTTTTTCTCTCCTGTTTTTTGTTGAAAGATGTTCCATGAATCTGAAACAATTTTCAGCCCAGGCTGCTGGGTTCATTATCACTGTGTGTCACAGCAAATAGATGAGCTGGGGCAGGGATACGGCACACTCCTCAGTCTCCAGAAGGGCTGGCCTTCTTGCTCACAGAGAGTGAGGGGGTGGGGTGGAGGCATGGGGAGGCCCTGCACGTGGAGGCAGGTGGCCTTGGTGACAGGTACACTAAGGTAGTGACCTAACACCCAGGTCTCAGTCTCCTCACGTGGAGTGCAGACAGTGGTGTGTCACTGAGGGACCTTCTGTGAGGCTCTCCAGAGGTGTTCTACAGTCCAGTGTAACGATAGGGCTTGTAAATTACAGAGATTTATCTCATTTTTAAGTAATTTGAAATGTCATTTAGCCACTAACAGAGATTAGAGATTGTCTGGGGATATGGCATGGGACACGTCCAGCAGGCTAGGATCTCTGAGGAAAGCCAGGGAGTAGTGAAAAAGTGATTGGAGGCCCGGGGCTCTGTTAAATGTGAAAATCTCACTCTGGTGACAGGGTGGGGTCCTGCTGTAGAAAGAGCAGATAGGCTTGGGGAGCCAAGCTTGGGTGCTTAGGAGTGTTTATGTTAACCCAGGCGAGACAGGCGGGCTTGGGGTGGGGTGTGGCCAGGGTCCTCTGGCTGCTGTTACATGTGACTATACACTGAGCAGCTCAGAATGACTGGAACCTGTTCTCTCATGGCTCTGGAGGCTGGGAGCCCAGAATCTGGGTGTCAGTGGAGCTAGTCCCTCTGTGGGGGCCTGTTCTGTGCCACTCCTCCCACCTCTGGTGGTAGCTGGCAGTCCTTGACCTTCCTTGTAGACCATCCCTCCAACCTCTGCCCCTGTTATCACAAGCATTCTCCCTGGGTACCTCTGTGACCAGTTTTTGTCTTGTACAGACATGAGTTGTGTTGGATTAGGACCCATCTTAATCCAGTGTCACCTCGTTTGAACTTGATTATATCTGCGAAGACCCGTTTCCCAATAAGATCACACACAGCTTCTGGGTCAACGTGAATTTGGGAGTAACTCCGTACAGGTGGTGAGGGTGACGAAAAGAAGTTACATGTGAGAAATGGTTGGGCAAAAAACCAACAAGTGGGCTGATCCACTCTCTCTAGTTCCTTTTCTAACCAAGTAGAATTTAGAAAGCTTAGACCTTTGCCATTGCTTTTGTGGGTGCCATAAGTTCTCGTGGGCAGAACCCTTCTGCTACAAGTGAGTGTGACCATGGAAAGAACAGAAAGCCCTCCCCAGGGTCTTTGACTTGTCATATTAAATCAAGTCATAGACTCCCCGTCCCCTGGTGCCCTCATTCACTGATGGTCCCTTGAACCCATGGCCGATTTGCATAGATCAGCTTGGCTGAGGTACACAGGGCAGTCGGTGTGCCCTGCTGGGAAGAAGCACTCAGCATTGTTGCTTGTTTAAAACCGTTAGCCACCCTTCTCTGTGAGTCGCCAGTGTCACCATCCCAAGACAGGGGTTCATAGGTCTGTGGATGGGGTTTGATTTTGCTTGTCTGTCATCCTTGTGTGGTGACAACCCCTGGTGGATGCAGAGGAGCCTCACTTCCCCCTCTTCCTCTCCATTCCTTCCGGCTGGAGCAAGTGGCTCTCACACCCCTCGGATGGATCCGGCAGACCCATGCCAGCAGGCGCCCTCCTCCACGTGTCCTCTTCACACTTGTCCCTGCCTCTCATGCTGGCCCCACTTGCCTCTGTTCACCTGCCTGTGTTCTGCCTTCCTTAAATGCCCACCCCCCTTGCCTTGGACAGACCTCCCCTCTCTCCATGTGCCTGGACAGAAGCAGACCTGGAACAATCCTGAGTCTTGGCCAGGGCCTTTTTCGGCTGAGAACAGTGGAGGGTTAAAGTGGACAGGTGTCCTGGCTGAGGCTAGGTTCACATGAGGCTGTGAGAAGGGTGCAGGGCAAGAGCTGAAGTGACAGGTGCTGAGAGACGGTCCAGACAGCCACACGTCTGAGAGGTGAGGGAAGATTCATCCCCAGAAAAGAACATGGTCAGTTGTGACAGGCACCCGGCCAGCTCCGGCCATCTACAGGACACAGATGGGCTGCAGATCTGGATGTCGGTGGTTGGCTCTTGGCCCTTTTGCCCGCAGTGCCAGAGGGTTCCTTTGAAGCTGGACCCTGAAGGCAGGCCAGGGTGCCCTGGCCCTCAGGGGCCTGCTTTCTCTCCCTGTCTTCACTCCTCCCTGAGGGCCCGTCATGCTCTGGCAGAGCGCCAGCTGGTGGAGGAAGGGACCTGACCTGGAAGCATACCTGGGCTTTGAGAAGCCCATTGAGAAGACTTGTCCAGTTGTGTTCCCATGTGACAGGTTTCCACCCCTAGGATTCTTTCTGCGCAAGTGAAGTGACAGAGAGAGGGAGGGACATGGCTTCTGCAGCAGGGTATGCAGGGAAGGGAGGGGAGGGCCAGCGGGAGACAAAGGCCTGGTTTTCTCTTGTTCATACTAGATAGGCAAGCTCATACTCAGGTCGGTGTAGAGCCCCCAGCCTCTCCAGGCTGAGCCATCCCAGGCCTGTGAGGAGGTAGGAGTCCCAGGTGATGCCTCTCTGCAGCAGTCTCCATCCCCCACCCAGAGGAAGGAGGAGGGTAAAGGTCTCCCCAGGTGAGCAGGACATGTGTCTTTTACCCTAGGAAAAGAGTATGTTCATTAGAATTCAGAACACTAAATCTTGCTTTGAATTTTTGCAGACTTAACCCCGTAAGAACCGTTGGTGCATTCCTTTAAAAACAGGACAATTCCTTTAAAACAATTTAGAACTTAAAGGTCAGTTCTTCTCTTCATTCTGGTTTTTGTGTGTTTGCTGTTCCTGAGGCAGGGAGTAACCAGATAGCACCTGAAAAGCGTTTATCAAAATGTAGTAGATACGTTTTTTAAATTCCCAGTCCTGGGGCTATAACTTTTTGGTATAGAGCTTTTCTAGCATGGGCAGAGGCTTTCCATTTGATCCTCAGCACAGCTAACAGGAAAAAAAAGATCCTAGCCTTTAAGACAGAGGTTCTCAGTGCCATCCAAGTTCCACTGGACCCATTAAAAATTCTGGTGCTGAGGATTGACCCCCATCTTTGAATTCAACTGTGTTTAGTGGAGCCCAGACATCTGTATTTTATTTTTTTTACTTCCTCGCTGTAATTTTAATGAGTATGAATATTAATGTTACATATTCTTTAAATATCTGTGTTTTAAAGCAAGCACGTAATCCTACTGTGAGCCTGAGAGTGGGGTGCTCTGCTTCTACAAAAAGAGTGAAGGAAATGGCAAACAATGCAGCACAATCTGTCCTACATCTAGGAGAGAAATTTCCAGAAGATGAGAAACAAAAATTAAAAAAAAATTACAGCAGCAGAAACAAAATGTTAAAAATGTTTTCAGCAACACAGTTGAAAAATATGCAGCCTCAGCATTCCAAACTGCTTTGCAATAATCTTGATTACTTAATGAAGTCTTTCTTATCTTAACTAATACTCAGGGAGTAAATAGACATGTTCCCTCCTTCTATAAAAGGAAACTATAACAAAAATAGCCCACGTGTAGTATTGTTTTTAGGCAGAGATAATTGTTTTGAGTGCGGCTGGAACGCTTGAGGAGACACTGAATCATTGCTTCCTGGTGGTGTGATTTAGAAGTCAGTAACAGTCTCACGTGATGGGCCTGTTTTGTAAAGCTTTAGTTAAAAATAGCATGATTGCAAAAAAAAAAAAAACCCCAACATGATCAAGAAAATTAAAATAGTTTCCTCCTGCTTCACCGAAGAAAGGCGCATTTCCCCTGAAATGCGTGGACTAGTGCCAAATGGTTGAATAGAAGTGCACATATAGCACTGATCTTTCCTGTTTATTACTTTTTCAGTAGAAGCTAATTGGGGAAAAACATCCGCATCCAGTTTTCCCTTTATTTTTGTGGATTCCTTTCTTATCCTCCGACGCAGAGCCACCTCTGCCAGCCGTTTGCTTAGGCAAGAAGCCGAGGGTGGGTGGCTTTTAGTTTTCCCGTGTGGGGAGAGGACATAAATTACTCTCCAGTGAGCCATTTACAATGTCATTCTGTAACCTTGAGTTGAGTGCATGGATCTGAGGACCTGTACTCGCAAGAGCCCTGTGCTGTCGGGTTACAGGAGCCAGCCCTTCTCTGTTATACCTAACCCTCTGTGACAGGCTCCTAGTGGCTTTGAGCACGCGGCGTGGAGCTGGCAGTCTGGGCAGAGAGCCCTTTCCACTTGGAGACAGCTGCACTTGGTTCGCAGCCCTCCATGCCCTGTAACCTCTGTCACTGTCTTAAACAGCACACCTCACACTCTGGTCCCCTGAGAAGTTGCAGACTGTGTGCTCCCCGCACCGGGAAGGGCTCTGGGGACGGATCTTACCCTGGATGAGTGCTGGTGTCAGCTGCAGCCATCAAAGTCCTGGTTGCCCCTGAGCCTTACCTCCTCATTAGGCCTGAGGTCACGAGTGGTCAGGAAGTCTGAGGTGTCCCAGCTACCAGGTGCATACTTGTCCTTCCTGTTCCCTACTGTGGTCCACCTTTGTACTCTGGAGTGTCTTAGTTCAGAAAGCTGGGCAGGAATTTGTGCACGTTTTTGTGGGAAAAAAAAGTGGTAAGGGATAGATGGGAGGAAGAAGGTGGGTAGATGGAAGAAGCCAGAGAAGAGTCCAGGAGAGCTTGGACCCCCAGGACGGGGCACAGAGGCGCACAAAGCCCATGCGTGTGTCCCGCTCAGAGGTGAGGGAGCAAGCTTAGGTAACCTGTCCCAAGGTAGTAGCCATGGCCTTGAGTGTGTGTAGCTCTCAGCAACTGGCAGTCAGCTTAAAGGACTGGGATGTTGTGTGAGCTGTCAGCTGATAGACCAACAGTTCCAGGGCGGGGTCTACTGCCAGCCCAGTCCGAGAGATCCAGGGTCTGGGTGGGGCATTGGCAGGGGCTGCTGCTGCCCTCTGGGTAGGAAGGCCTCCAGGCAGAGCTGGCTGCCGTTGGGCTGGTCTGCAGGAGCACCTAGGTCACCTGAGACAGCCTCGCAAAGCCCTCTATATGTAGCTGTCCTGGTCCCTCCTGTCCTCAGGATGGTAGCGGCTCTGGTCTCATGAACTGAGGCCAGTCCTGGGGCTTGGCTACATCTTCACGCATGAAGGGAAACCACTACGTAGGGAGCAATTACATGCCTTTAATTCAGCATATGCTTACTGCCGGTTACAGCAGTGGGTGGGGCAGACGTGGCTACTGGGGTCACCATCCACAATGGAGAAAATCAACAAGTGACCATACAGTGAAGTCAGAAATAAAAGGGAGTAGCCTGGTGGCAGGAACAGCATAGAAGCCTGCCACAGAGTGTTAACGGGGGTCGGAGGGACAGGCCAGCCAGGCCAGCCGGGCCAACCCTCATGGGCCCCCTTGCATTAGGATTCACTTGAGCACAAGAAAGGTCCCTGGCAGTGGGTTACCAGAATTAGATTTGCACTTCTCTATATAAAGTCTGTGCTAATTGCTGGGGGAAAATGTGGTTTTTGAAATCTGGGAAGCATGAGAACTGATACTTACATACTATGTGAGGTGACGTGTGAGGTGACATCATGAAGGTTTCTCATTTAATCCTCATGACAGGCTTTAATTTATTTATTTTTTTGACATGTGGGTATGTGATTTTTTAGCACCGTCAAGCCCCTTTCCCTGCTGAGCTACCTTGCATGTCCACTAGGTGCACGTGGCAGGTCTCTTTCTGGTCCTCGACGTACCCCTTCTGTCCTTGGCCACTGCAGCTTTCAAGGTGCTGGAGCTGGGGAGTGGTGATCTTCTGGCTTTGCTCTTTGTTGGCAGTCCCCTGAGGTCGCTGTCCCTCACTGCCCTTACCAGTATTTGAGAGATGCCCCATGGTAGTGTGCTTTGTGGTTAGTGGCTTCAGGAGGGAGGGTGGACGAGTCCCTGCTACTCCGCTTGGGTGGGAGTGGTGTCTGAGTGTGACCCCTTCCCCTGCCCCTCCCATGTCCCTGCAGGCCCTTCTCAGCCCCTCACCATGTGGCCTCCTGCTTTTCTCTAGCAGTCTCAACATTTGGCTCATCTTATGAGCCCTTTTCTGTGATTTCTGGGAGAACTTCTAATTCATTGGCGGAGTTTTCACCAGTGTTGTTTCCCTGCGTCCATTTGGGCATCCAGTTCTGCTGCCACGAGGAGGGATCTGTCTGGGCCTCAGGTTCTTCTCTTTCTTTATGAAAGGCCTTCCTGAGGACCACTGCCGTGTAGCGTCTGTCCTCATTGGTCCCAATCACCTACATCTGACAAGGTCATTGCTTTTCCCTTCCCCTTGGAAGCAGCCTGGAGTGGCCTTTCCCCGCCTCCACATGGTGGGGGCTGCCTCAAGTCCAGATGCGGAGAGGTCCCTGCACTGGCCTGTCTGTGCCAGGCCTCTGTGTCTGGTTCCTGCTCTCTGTCTTAGAAGCATCTATTACAAAGCACACTCACTTGCTTCCTAGTCAGCCTGTTCCATGGTATGATTGACTTTGGCATCTGGGAATGGGTTCCAGCACTCTGTGGAGAGGCCCAAGGCCCATATATAAATTGGTGCAGTATTTGCATATAATCTTACCTCTTCCCACTCTAAGTCACCTCTAGTTTACTTGTTATACCTAGTACAAAATGAATGTCATGTGCTAGTGCCTCCTAAACACTGACACATCTGTCCCACCCTAGGTGCGCTGATGTTTACAGAGCCCTTCGGTGTCTCTCTGATCTGATTAAGGCCACTTGATGGGTTTTCCGGCAAGGGTACAAATTTTCCTGTTATTTTTTAAATGTTTTTTTTAAATCATTTTGCTAGCAAATTGTGAAGGTGAGGAGGAATCTGTCCTGGCCTCAGATTCTTCTCTTTATGGAAGGCCTTCCTGAGGACCGCTGCCACGTAGCGTCTATCCTCATTGGTCCTGGTCACCTATATCTGACAAGGTCACTGCCTTCTCTTTTCCCTTGGAAGCAGCCTGGTCAGCCTTTCCTCCTCTCCACGTGGAACCTGCCTCAGGAACTCAGGCAGCCTGGCCCCTGCCTCCCATCAGCTGCCTTTCCACAGCCCTGGCAGGTCATCACTTACATTAAAATTAAAACCCTCAGGCTTGCATTTCTGGCATTTTTGTAGCATGATCCCGGGAGAGGAATGCATTTCTTTAAATCACACTCCAGTACATTCTAAACAGAATGAAGAATTTGTACTTTTGTCTACAGATTAAATAGCAGAAGAGGTGCAGGCATGAGGGGACAGTGGGGTGATGATTTTTTAATGAACAGCAGAGCAGAGTAGAACAGTACAGCAGGAGGTGCCTGTGTGATCCCATCTCACGTTGGAATGCCAGTGCTCCTGGTGGAGGTGGCCTGCCGGTCCCCCATGTAGGAGCTCTGCGCCCCAACGTGAACGCCCCCCAGCGTTCCATCTTGGCCTTTTCATGACTCCTGAGAGGATCCTCTCTTTGGTACTGCCCCAGGCAGAAGTGGCTTCCTCCTGTGCCCTCCTGGTGCTTGCCCCTTGCCTACTTAGCAGCTCATTAGCACTTCATCAGATGGCAGGGTGGAAGATGACAGCACTGACAGCAAGCCAGACTGCTTGGCAGGAGGCACCGTCTGAGTATCCATCTGCAGGCCCCTTAGTCAGAGGGCTCCATCCCTTTGTTGGTCCTACCTGGGAACCTGGAGCCTTTTGTTTTTCCATGACAATAGGCTGGAGTCCTGACCCAAACACCAACACCATCTTCTTCATCGACCTGTTCCTACCCTCAAGAAGAGTCCCACCGCAGGGTCGGTGAGAAGCCTGGTTCTGTCCAGTGACCACCGCTGTCCTTGCCCTCTGCTCCTTCTGTGTGCTTGTGTGTACACTGGTGCTTGCCTGTGGGTAGCCAGGACATTCACTCCCCATGGTAGGGTATCCTCTTGCCTTGAGTGCCAGATGTGGGCAGCACTGGATAGGGATGCTTATCTCGCTTATAAAGCCTAACTAATTGATATTCTTTCATATAAAAATGCAGACACTAATTTCCCTAGGCAGTTCTGGGGAGGCAGAAGTTTTGCTTTTGCAAGACGATGGTGCTTTTGCAAAATACACCCAGTACTTACTGTTGCAGCATGGAGAGGTCAGTGAGGCTGTTGGAAACATGTTTCTGAGGATTTTCAGCCTCTGGCTTTTCTGCCCAGGTGGAGACAGCAGAGCCATCTTGAGGTTTGACTCCTCTGTGTGTCTCCTGGGCTCTAGCTTCTCTCCCACAGAGCTCTGCCAGCAGGACTTTGCCACCCCAGACATGCCTTTGGGATGGGCCATCCTTGCTCCCAGCTTTACCTCTGGACCTCAGCCCTCCTCCCCAGTCCTTAGCACACGCTCTCTTTGCACTTCATGCAGACTTCTCCTGGGTCTTCTTCAGTATTGAGTTGCATGTACAGGTGTGTGGGCGGGAACATACCTTTTTTTTCCTGTGAGACAGGGTCTCACTGTATAGCTCAGGCTTGTCCTGAACTTATTATATAGCCCAGGCTAGTCTCAGACTCATGGCAGTCCTCCTGCCTCAACTTCTCAAGTGCTGAGATTATAGGCACGTGTCACCACCCCTGGCTTATTGTGGTGTTGGGAAATTGAACTCAAGTCCTTGAGCTTTCTAGGCAAGCACTTTAGCCTCTGTGCCTTTCCTTCAGCCCCCATGCCTTGTTCCCTGTAGACTGTGAGCTGCTTTGCTTGATGGAGTTGCTTGCAGTTCATAGTTCTGTTGGATGGAAGCAAGTCATAGATCCTGCCCCACCCAGACTGTAGGTGTTCATGAACTTCCACACAACTTATTTTGATAACATTATTTTGGAAAAAGAAAAAAAAAAGGAATAGAACATCTCTTGGCATATGAGTTATTCCTATGCCTGGAGATGGGACGAGGATGTTTTTGTAGCCTGCTCCTGCTAAATTCTCCTCCCTACCAGCTCCATTTTCTCCTCTTCCCACTTGAGCCATGGGCATCCTGGGTCGTTTGGGAGAGCTGTGCTTGGCACTTGGCTACATGGGCACACTTTAAAACAGTGCAACACTAGCTGGCTTAGAAGCTTCCTGCTTTCAGCTGTTAAATTGTGTGCCCCTTCTCACAAAACCACTTTTGGCCTCAAGTGTCACTGTCTCCTGGAGGAAGTAGTTCCCAGCTGGCCAGTGGGACACACATAGCCTACCATTCGTGGATGTCACAGCCTTTCTCTGCCTGGGAACCATGTAGAACCATGGGAGAGATAATGGCTGGTGGTCTCAGTGACTCAATACTGAGAGGACCTGGGCCTAGTGCCTCTAGGATTTGACCCCATATCAGGAGCTTAGTGCGTAGGATTGTGACCACCGCAGGAAAGCCCTCTGCTAGGCTCATGGTGGTGTGGGGTGTTTTAAAGACACCTACCCCTTCATTTTCAAGGGGTCTTAGAAAATTAAGGAAAGATACATGGTTCATCAGCTGGAGCTCATAAGGACTTGAAAATCATTCATGACAGTTTAACCTTCATAGTAGGTGGCTGTGATTTGGGACAGAGCTGCTGGAAACCTACTGTGTAGCAGGCACACCGGTCTGGGGCCATGGAAATACCAAGGGTCTCGAACGTTGGCCAACGGAGTTCAAAGAGTTTGTAGTCTGAGGAAAGGCAAGCTATCTGCCTAAGACACAGTAGTGCTCAGTAGCATGGTGGCAGTGTGGGCAGTCCCCTTGCTGTTCAAACACTAACCTAGGTATTTCAGGTATGTTTGACCTAGTCAAGTAAGCCATTTATGTGGAGAATATTTTATCCAGCTGGTAACTGAAGGGAAAATGAGAGACCTTCAGGCACAAAGATTGTCATAGGTCATCACTGGCTTGAAGTAGCACTTGAGGCCAAGGGTCTGTGTATGGCCTTCTAGGGCGACCTGGCCAGCAGCCAGCAGGGAGATGGCTGACCTCGCTGCAAAGAACTGCATTCTGCCAGGAATGTGAATAGGCTTGAGAGTGGATTATTTTCCAAAGCCTCCAGATAAAAGCCCAGTGTGGCCAACACACTGAGAGGCCTTCCAGCAGCCTCGTCAGAGAACCTGGTCAGCTGTGAGCTAACAGATGCGTGCTTTTGTAAGCCATTGCGTTTGTGATCATTTGTTTCGCGCAGCAGAAACGGAAATAGGTACTGTTCTGTGGAGGGCATTAGTAGCATTCTTTGGGCTGTAGGGTTTCCCAGGGAATGGGACAGGGGCTCTGCCCTAACCTGGTGCACCAAGTCGTTGAATGTGAATGTGAACTAGTAGGACAGTGTTATGAGGAACAAGGCCTTCTTTTTAGAGCAAGAAGTCTAAGAGAGAAGGGAAAAGGAAAGACTTCCTAACAGTTTTTTTTTTTCTTGTGATTTCACCTTTCTATTAGTCTGTAAGTGTTTGCAGCAAGAGGAACCTGTGACCATGGTGAATGCAGTGTCCCCAGGCACGGTTATCCCTGAGTTCAGGCCAGCACAGGGTGAGCGGTAGCCAACTATTCCATCTGGGGTGTGGAAATCCTTTCCTAGACTCAGGAAGCTTTCTAACTCCCCTTACCACACAAAACTCAAATGAAACTCTGTGGCCAGGGCCAGCAGCACTCTCTTCTGCAGGTGTTGCCTTGCTAGCACCCACGTTTTTTGTTTTTCCTGAGGAACTTTAGAGCATTGCCCCCATCCCTAGTGACAAAGTAGCTCTTCTAGGAGCAGAGATGAACCGGTGAGAGCCAGGAGGCTAGGAGGCCTTGAATCTACCAAGTTCCTCAACCTCCAAGAGTGGAAGCCGTCACTCTCCCTGATTTCCTCTGCCACCACCTTATGAAGAGCTGATATAAGAGCTGATCAAAAAATACCATGTGTGGGATGGAGGAATGGCTCAGCGGTTAAAACACTCGCAAGTCAAGCACTAAGTACCTGAGTTCAATTCCCCAGAACCACAGGAGCTGGGTGTGTGACGCATGCCTGTAATCCCAGAACTTGAGAGGCTGAAACAGGAGGATTGCAGTGAGTCCAAGGCCAGTCTGGGCTCCATAGTGAGTTCAGGATCAGCCTGGGCTACAGA